>JASFAX010002314.1:0-46456 GCA_030737875.1 Allium sativum
AAACCTTCATGTGTTGAATCGATATTCATTCGTTGAATTGAAATTCATGTGTTGAATGGTATTCTTGTTTTAAATATAAAAATCACATTTTTATCTATATATATATAAACTATAGAAAACCTTCATGTGTTTAATCGATATTCATTAGTTGAATTGAAATTCATGTGTTGGATGGTATTCATATTTTGAAAGAAATTGTTTTATAATAAAAATCCCATTTTTAAGATTAATATGAAATGTATAAAATCATCTTGTTTTGAAATAAATTGTTTTATAATAAAAATCCTATTTTTATCACCTATATTAACTATACGAAATAATAGTGTTTTGAAATGAATTGTTTTACAATAAAAATCACATTTTTATTATATAAATGAATTGTTAAAATAGTGAAGTGTTGAAATAGAAGACAGAGATAAAAATATCATTCTTATCAAATGTATGAAAAGAATATAACTTTGAAATCGAAGAATCGATATATATATATATATATATATATATAAATAGAATTAAAATATATCGAATAATGACGCTGCAGTTCGTATTTTGAAACCGTTATTTCAAACGATTAGTACGGGAGATCCGACCATCGTATTTTCCTGAAATCGCAACCGTTGGGTTCGCTTTGAAAAAATCTTTCCAACGGCTCCAACTTTGTAAAAATCCAACGGTTGGATTGTCTGGAATGTTTAATTCAAATCTGAAGAAAAACAGCGCCAGAAACGATTATATTTATATATATAATTTTAATTAATCGAATAACGACGCTGTAGTTCGTATTTTGAAATCGAAACTTCAAACGATTGTACCGGGAGATCCGACCGTCGGATTTTCCCGAAAGTGGAACCGTTGGATTCGTTTTGAAAAGATCTTTCTAATGATGTAAATTATGGTTAGATTTTCAGATATGTGTAAATCAAATCTGAAGAAAAAAAGCGCCACGGCCGCGTTATGGCCTGAAGCGTCGTTTGGAATAAATTGGCTATTTTAAAATAAATAAAAATAGCGATAAATCGTTATAAAATATTATAAACGATATGGATGTGATTTAAAAATAAACTGAAGGTTGGCTAAGTCGAATGGTTTCCTGGGTGTTGATCTGATGTTGGTTTCGGCCTTTGGGGTTAATATTTGGGAAATCGTTCTCTTACTGATTGACGGTTAGTGACTAATGAATTGTAATGATGCGTGTGTATGTTAGTGTTGCACTTGTTTATTATGTACGCGAGTTGTTCAGAAAGACTGGGTTTATCCCATTCTGAATAACTGAATCGACGATAAGGAATCGAAGAAGAAGACGGTGGTCGAAGACTGGAGATCTTCACCTCGTTTGGATGGTAACCGAGGTCCTGATTGGGAGGCATCCCGAAATATAGTGGTGATCGTCCAGATGTACATGGTGATCGATGGGTTTGCGAGGTATTTAGTGCCTCCGGTTTCGTTCAGACCCAGAACGGACTAGCAAATGGACAGTGTGTTTGATATTGGAATTTATTCTGTGTGATTGATAGCCATCAGTTGCACGGTGTGAATTGCCTGTGTGGCATGCTAAGATGCAGTGATCAGGGCTTCTGTTGAAAAGCAAAGTCTTTTGGTGATGATCAAAGCACCGTCTGTGTGGCGTAGCTTTGTGTATAACGTGAAATCGCGAGCCTCACACCTCGGTATGAACCAGAAACGGGAGCAGGACCTCAGGGAGGGCGTGCGTTTCCTTATAGTTATGAGTGGCATCAGTGGTTTTACACGCCCTGACGAGTTTGACTTATGTGGTTGTTGTTGTTGCGAGGCGCCTCGGTTAGATCGGACGATCCGGGTCCGATGGAGTCATTCGTTGGCTCGTTTACGCCCCAA
The DNA here is from genome assembly GCA_030737875.1 of Allium sativum. Taxonomy (NCBI): domain Eukaryota; kingdom Viridiplantae; phylum Streptophyta; class Magnoliopsida; order Asparagales; family Amaryllidaceae; genus Allium; species Allium sativum. The sequence continues at coordinate 1,852 of JASFAX010002314.1, forward strand.
AGGGCGGGGAAACGTATGGTTCAGGCATAATAATCCACTTCAGTGGACTGGCCCTGACGATCCAAGGCTTGCCTGCGCGCTTGCCTGAGACATGGGCTAGATTGTCTCGAATTCGGTAAGGACTATCTTTTGCCTTGGTTCAAGACGGAAATCCAATTTCCAAATACATGACTGTGCGGTTTTGATCGTATATATATATGGCGACGTGATATATGGTACCCATGTTGTCTATGATTAATAGTTATGATTGAAATTGTTTTTGAAACATATAAACACTAGTAATAATATCAATTGCTTTTGTTTTATTCGTATCAACCATATTTTGGCCATTATAAGGTAACACTCTATCCTCCGGTTTGCGTTGCATTGTGTGATGGGAACTGAGTCTTATAATGGCTTCATTTTTATAAAAAGCATTGCGATGTTTAAAAGAAAGATTTGTTTTTAAAGCACTGGCAATCCAATGGAGTAAACCCGTTCCACGAAAGTGGCGTGGTCCTGTGATTAGCCATATTATAAATGTGTTGAGCAGATTTCTCATGCCAGTCCTATGACTGACTCGTAGTTTGTTTCACTTTCAAACTCGGGTGCCCCTTTTTCTACACGATTAGCCTTGTATTCAGGTTTAGCTGGTTCTTTGTGGATAGCTGGAGCTAAAGATGGATTCTATCATTTATCTCTTTTTATGTTGTTCAGCTCCTATTGTACATTATGTTTGTTTTCCGCTGTAGACATATATTTATAGTTGAACTATATTTGTACTAAGTATGATCCTGTATACTGTGTAACTCCGATGTTTACTTTTATCCAGTATATTCTATTGCTCATCATCTGGTGTATTTATTTAATTCTGTTCTGCTATTATCTGTTTATGTGTTATATTCCAAGGATTACCCTTGCCACCGTCAGTACGGGGTTTGGGGTCGTCTCATTTGGTATCAGAGCTTTGGTTAAGCTTAGTTCTGGAATATAACATATGGACGAACTCGTCAGAAATAGAACCAGTAGTGTTCTGGGACGGGTAATTCTATACAGATAGGATCAGTAATATCCTAGTATGAGTAAAGCAGAATGAAAATACACCCCAGTAGACACATTTACGTCGAAGTATTTGTCTCTATAATTTGAAATATCTTTTCTATTGACCTGACACTTTGTCTGCTAATTGCAGACGCACTAGAAAATGAGTGACAGGAACAGAAGAAATAATCGTTTGGCTCGACCAACTAATGAGCCAGTTGTGCTCCCGCAGCCAGAATCCAATATAGAAGTTCTATTCAAGAGATTTTGAAATCTGGGTGGATCGCCATTTTTAGGCAAAGAGTCCATTATGGAAACACAAGCTTGGATTCGTTCTGCAGAGAAAATCTTTGAGGGTTTAAAGCTGAGAGACGATCAGAAAAGATTACTGGCATCTTGGGCACTCAAAGAAGAAGCTTTGTTTTGGTGGGATTCAGTTATTAAAGATAATCCAGGAGGTGATATCACCTGGGACATATTCAAAGTGATTTTCTTAGAAAGATTTACTCCTCCCGAAGCAACCGAGCGATTATGTGATGAATTTTCTTATTTGATACAAGGTGATATGACCATCCCAGAATATCATAAGAAATTCAACGAACTTTCTCACTTTGCTCCTCATCTGATTCAAGATCCAAAGAGGAAGAATCTGAGATTTATTTCTGGCCCGTAAAGAAAATATCAGAACAGTGTAATGAGGAATGTGAAGCTCCCCTTTTCTGAAATGATATACATGGCTTACCAGTATGAAGATCTCGACAAGAAAGGTATGTTGCCTTACGAAGAAGAGGTCAGCTCTAGTAAGAAAGTTGAGTCAGGAACTGATCGTCCTGAGGCCAGTACGATGTCTGAGGTCAGAAAGAAGCCCGGAGTCAATCGAAAAAGGGCTAAATCTGAAAAAGAACCAGCAACGACCGCCATATGCAACAACTGCCATAAGCTAGGGCATTTTCAAGGGAATTGCAAACCCTCGAAAAAGCGAAAGAAGAATGAATCTAAATCCAAGAACAAGTCTCCTGTGACTCGAGAGTGCAATCTTTGTCATCAGTCCGGTCATTTAAAGCGAGATTGCTGGCTATTAAAAAGGGCCAAAGAGGCTCAGGTAAATGAAGTGGCAGAAGTGCCTGTCTCCTCGCCTATTCAGGAAAGGCCAGATGTTTTAGAAGGCACGCTAACTGTCAAAGACATCCCAGTTAAAGTACTGTTTGACACAGGCGCGTCACGAAGCTTCATTGCCAAGAGTGCAGTTAAGAAGCTGGATTTGAATTTGAAGAAGCTCAAGGAACCAATGACTGTCCAGAATCCGGTTGGGGGTTCCATTGATCTCAGTTGGGTTTGTGGAGTTCCGGTTTCCTTCTCTCGTTATCGGTTTCCCACCATCGCAGTCGTCATGAATTTTAAAGAGTTTGATCTTATCTTGGGGTTAGAATGGTTGACCAAATATGAAGCTGAAGTTAAATGCGCCGACAGAGTCGTAAAGGCGAAGATAAAATCAGGTGATTATATAACCATTCCCTGTGAAGGTCAGAATTCTAATAGAAAGGATTTCTGGACAGCGTTGGATGTTTCTCCTGTTCAAATAGAAAATATTCCCGAAGTTACAGAGAATATTCCCGACCTTATAAAGGATATTCCTGTCGTCCAGAACTATGCGGATGTGTTTGAAGAAGTTGTTCGCTTACCTCCGCAAAGAGAAATTGATTTCAAAATTGCTTTAATTCTGAATGCAAGGCCGGTAGTTTACGCTATTTGAAGGATGTCCTTGAAAGAGAAAGAGGAATTAGACAATCAAACACGATAGCTAGTATGGAAGGGTCTGATCAGGCCTAGTTTCTCTGATTGGAGTGCAGCAGTGGTGTTTGTCCCAAAATCTGACGGTACTCTGCGACTATGTGTGGATTATCGTGATCTGAACAAGCAGAAAATAAAGAATAAATATCCATTGCCGCAGATTGATGATTTGTTGGATCGATTAAATGGAGCACAAGTATTCTCAAGGATGGACCTAGCTACAGGCTTCCATCAACTTCGAATTGTCGAAGAGTGTGTTCCAATGACAGCATTCAGAGGTCCAGACTTATTCTACGAGTGGTTAGTAATGTCGTTCGGCTTATGTAACGCTCCAGCCTATTTCGTCGATCTAATGAACAGAGTATTCAGAGGAGTATTGAATAAATTTGTTCTGGTTTTCACTGACGATATTCTAATCTTCTCTAAATCAAAGGCCGAACATGAAAAGCATTTGGAACAGGTTCTGGAAATCCTCAGAAGGAATGTGTTGAAAGCAAAGTTTTCCAAATGTATATTCTGGCAAGAAGAAGTCAAATTTATGGGTCATGTTGTATCGAAAGAAGGAATTGCTGTGGATCCAAGTAAAATCACAGCTATTCAAAACTGGAAGCAGCCCAGTACTCCTACGGAAGTCCGCAGCTTTCTCGGATTGGCTAGCTATTGCCGGAAGTTCGTTAAAAACTTTTTGAAGATATCTGGCCACTTAACGAAGCTTACAAAGAAGCACTCTAAATTCAAATGGACTCCAGAAAGTGAAGAGGCTTTTGAAGAGCTAAAGTTGAGATTGACGACAGCTCCAGTGTTAACCATCATCGATGGCAATCAGGATTTGAAAGTCTGGACTGATGCTTCTAGAGAAGGCCTTGGTGCAGTGTTAATGCAAAGGGGCCAAGTGATTGCTTATGCTAGCTGTCAACTGAAGCCGCACGAGAAAAACTACGTAACTCATGATCTTGAGTTATTGGCTATAGTATTCGCCTTGAAAATCTGGAGACACTATCTTCTGGGTGAGAGATTTGAACTGTTTACAGATCACCAGTCGTTAAAGTATTTGTTCATCCAGAAAGACTTGAATCTGAGGCAGCAACGTTGGCCAGAGTTCCTTGCAGCATACGACTTTGAAATTATATACACTCCAGGGAAAGCCAATGTCGTGGACGATGCGCTGAGCCGAAAGAATGAAATGATCGCCAGTTTATTATCGCGACTTCATTGCTAGGTAAAATATCTGCTCTTCAGAAGGATGATCGCTTCATTCAGAAGATCAGAGAGATAATTCAACAAGGCGAACCCTCAAGCTTTCAAGTTGATAATGATGGGATTCTAAGGCTCAAGGGTCGAATCTGTGTCCCTAACATTGCCGAGCTCCGAAAGGAAGTACTGGACGAATGCCATAAGTCAAAACTTAGTATCCATCCGGGAGTAAGCAAAATGTATAATGACATCAAACACACTTTCTGGTGGAGGTCGATGAAGAGGGACATTTCTTTATATGTTAGTCGATGCCCTACTTGCCAGTTAGTCAAAAGCGACCAACAGAAACTGGCTGGATTGTTACAACCGCTAGACGTTCCTGGTTGGAAGTGGGAACATATTTCTATAGATTTCATTGATGGTCTGCCCAGAACCAAAAAAGGAATGACAGTATTTGGGTGATCGTAGATCGCTTCACGAAGACCACCCACTTCATACCTGTCAGATCAAACAGAACTGCTCAGAGTCTGGCGTAGATTTACTTCAAGGAAATAGTTAGACTACATGGAGTGCCGCTTAGTATAGTCAGTGATAGAGATACAATATTTACTAGCAAATTCTGGGAGGCATTTCAAGTAGAGCTGGGAACGAAGCTGAACTTGAGCACAGCTTATCATCCTCAGACAGATGGTCAGACTGAGAGGGTGAATCGTATTTCAGAAGATCTATTGCGGGCTTGTGTTCTAGATTTCGGCGGATCATGGGAAGACCATCTACATTTGGCTGAATTCTCATATAACAACAGCTACCAGGCGAGTCTGACAATGTCGCCATTTGAAGCGTTGTATGGTAGACCATGCCGATCTCCTGCTTGTTGGGTCGAACCCGGAAATAGACTTGTATTGGGGCCTGATATGATCCAAGAAGCTGCCGACAAAGTCGATTTTATTAAGAAGCGATTACTCGCCGCTCAAAGCTGACAAAAGAGCTATGCCGATAGGAGAAGAAGAGATATTTCCTTTGTTATTGGTGACTATGTATATTTGAAAGTATCGCCGATGAGAGGAGTTATCCGGTTCGGTAAAACTGGAAAGTTGGCGCCTAAATTCATTGGTCCGTTTCCTATTCTAGAACGGATCGGAACTCTCGCTTATAGGGTTAAATTGCCAGATTGGTTGCCTGGAGTTCATGATGTATTTCACATATCTCAACTTCGAAAGCACGTTTATGACCCAGACTTGATCGTGGAACAAGCAGCTCAACAGGATATTGAAATTACTCCTGAATTGGCGGTGAGAAGAGAGCCGCTAAAGATCATCAGCAAAGAAACCAAAGAACTGAGGAACAAGAAGGTTCACTTAGTCAAAGTGCAATGGAGAGGGGATCCGCGAGATTGTACTTGGGAAACTGAAGAGAGCATTCAGAAAGCTTATCTTAGATGCTGAGTGGATATCTCCGATTGACTCCGGTGCAAGGTATATTTACCATACTTTGCATTACCATTTAATTCTCTACTCTGTTGTTATTTTCTTTCCATGGATGTGCACTTTTAATTCTGTAGTCTGAATGATTTTAAAAGAGTATAGAAATTGATCAGTATATTTTTGAAAAGTTAAAAACAATTAATGGTTGTTTGTGTTGTGTGATAGTAGATTTGATTAATTAAAATTGTTGAAACGATAGTTAATTTAATTAATAAGAGAATAATGGTAGAATTTATTCATTTAAATCACACATTGAACTGATTTAAAAATAGATGGAAATATATATACTTGTGCATTATATATGTTTGAACAGGTAAATGGATTAGCTGTTGAGTAAATATTTTATTTGCGTGCCCGACAAATAGGTAAACCTTAATGAGTTGGATGCGAAATATTATTATATCAATTCCTGTGAATGCCATTAGATGCGGAGTGCTGGTTTTTCTGTGTGAAATAATAAACATCGCCATAGGATAGTAACAATAAATTTTGAACTACATTACATGGCATACTTCAGAAGATAGGCATACTTCATCATATACCACATAAGCATTTGGAGCTTGTGTGGCGAGGTGGAAGATTTACCATACGAGCGAGAGGCTTGTATGGCGATGACTATATTTTACAGGTTGAACTGATGACTGATATGGACTATTTAAATTGTAACGATAAAATTGCCAGATTAATAAAAACCCCACACGGGTCTGAAGTTGACAATAATCACGTCTCTCTAGTTATTAGAAACGGCACATGGACTATTTATTTCCCACACGGGACGAGGTGACGAGGATTTATCCTCTGGAGCATTTAAAATACACACTCCCTCAAGCTTTGACAGGGTGACGAGAATTTATTCTCTAGAGTTATTATCAATACACGCTTCCCTGTAAACACCAGAATATATCACTATAAATATGTGTATGCTTATTAGGATTTATTGGGTAGCTAATACGGCCCAATAAATTTCCAAACCCCTCCCCATACAAAGGAGGTTATGGCGAAATTTTTCAAAAATTCCGGGTGTTAGCCAAATTTTTGAAGAATCTGAAAATTCTCAGAAATTGAAAAGTTGGAGAATTGAAGCCAGATTGGACGTAGAGTTGATTAATTAAACCACTTTCGACTTTGTTCCTTTTCGGGGATGAAAAGTTTTAAGTGGGGGAGATTGTAACGACCCAGAAAATCTGAACCAATTTAAAATATTTAAATTGGCTAAAATAATGGATTTTAAATATTTAAAATAAATATTTTAAATTATAGCAATGAAAAGTGAGTTTGAATCGACATTTGAAAACGAATATAATTAATTCTAATTATAAACAGGGCCTGAAATGGCGCTGCAATTTCAAAATTTGAATTCAAACTTTGTCGGACTGTACCGGGTGCAAAACAAAACGGATTTGAGTGAAACCAAAAATATTTGATTCTGTTAGTTAATACCTTTCTAACGAATCTAAAAAATCGAATTTTCATAGCGGAAAGCAAAAGTTATGGCCAAATGAATTTTCAGAAAGGTCGCTATGGAATTTATATAGGCCGTGAAATTGGCCATTTTGCATACGACCTCGGAATTCGACGAAACCACTTTTGCTGGATCCGGGATGTGAAGTTATTGCTAGGATTCAAATTTCATAATTTTTGAATCTAGTATTTGAGCGTGGCAAAGGAAAACGTGTTTTGATCAATTACAGTTAATTTGGATCGACCAGAAATGGGTCTTTTTGCAAACGGTCTCAGAATTCGTCGAAACTAGTTTTGTTGGGACCGTATCGTCAAAACATAGCTAGATTTATTTTTCTGGAATTTTTCGAATCTGTTTGGGGCCCTAGCAAATTGAAATGTACGTTCAAATCGAATATTGAATGTTTTATATTTTAATTTGAAGGAAAACTGACTGGAACAGTCGAATGGGCCTACGAAACATATCCCATTGTGTTCGGAATGGGGGTAAAACGCTAGTGATGACAGTCGTTGGGTTTAGATTGGTGGTCATGTCAGAAAACCCCTTTAAAACCCATCGGCCAATCATAATTTTTATTAAAAAAAATCCTTTTTTTCTCTCTCCCCGATTATCAGCGATCGACGACGGCAGACATTCCTCCCTTCCCTTCCATTTTCTGGCAAATCCTTTCACCTTGAGCCCCCACTCCAGTTAAGGTTTTTGTAGTACTCCTCGAGGCCTTCAAATCCATACCACCCTCAACCTCCACCGTGCGCAATGCCTCGAGAATCGAGCCTAGGAAGATCCGAACTTCCCGCCGCCGATACCCCCTCCTCGCCTGATCGAGTTCGACGAAACCCCCGGCGCCGCGAAGCCCTTTCCACCCTCTTCGACGTTATACAACCTGATCGGGACGAAGTGCTACGGATTTCACGAATTTTCAAAACCTAGTTTTGAACAGAAATAGAAAGGTACGGGTTTTATTTTCTGAAATAATTTTTAACACCTTTAAACCGTTGCAAACCTTGTAAAAATCATATCTTTTTCGTTTCTTGACGAAATTCAGTGAAACAAGAGACAGTGGACTCATGTGGACGTCTTCTACATTTTAGAAGAGACCGCATATTTTTCTGAGCCTTCTGCTATTTTTGGTGGAGTGGAACCCAATGTGAGATTTCTAATTTGTAAACGATATGGAAAACGACAATGTATAAATTATATAGTCGATGTATGAGTTATATAAGCGTTGTACACCTCTTGTATAAGCGTTGTATAAGTGGTACGTTCGATGTATAAGTTATATATGCCTTGTAAAAATTATATATGTGTTGAAATAGAAGTGAATTGCTATATATAAATATACATATATATATATATATGCCCCTCGTCCACAAACCATGGACGATATTTATTGGTTGTGATTGGTGTGAAAATTGATTGATAGTGAATGGTTGATTGGAATTGTTTGTGGTTGATATTGATTGATTGTGGTTGAAAAATACTCGTTTGTGGTTGAGAAATATTTGGTTGAAACCACATAGGATTAGTTTTTGGAAATGAAATAAATATATACATGCCTCCTACGTGCGAACTAGATGCATGATCCCCATTGTCAAAAACCGCGAGGTTTTAAGGTAGAGCGAGGAGCCGTACTAGGGACGGTCCCGTTTAACTACCCTGCCGTTATGCTGCCGAAATTTTGAATAATATTCATGTGTTTGAATTATTTTCATTTGTTGAAACTATATTTATTCGTTGAATAGAAAACCTTCATGTGTGAGTCGATATTCATTCATTGGATAGAAATTCATGTGTTGAACGGTATTCGAGTTTTAAATATAAAAATCACATTTTTATCTATATATATCAATTATAGAAAACCTTCATGTGTTGAATCGATATTCATTCGTTGGATAGAAATTCATGTGTTGAACGGTATTCGGGTTTTAAATATAAAAATCACATTTTTATCTATATATAGAAACTATAGAAAACCTTCATGTGTTGAATCGATATTCATTCGTTGAATTGAAATTCATGTGTTGAATGGTATTCGTGTTTTAAATATAAAAATCACATTTTTATCTATATATATAAACTATAGAAAACCTTCATGTGTTTAATCGATATTCATTCGTTGAATTGAAATTCATGTGTTGGATGGTATTCATATTTTGAAAGATATTGTTTTATAATAAAAATCCCATTTTTAAGATCAATATGAAATGTATAAAATCATCTTGTTTTGAAATAAATTGTTTTATAATAAAATCCTATTTTTATCACCTATATTAACTATACGAAATAATAGTGTTTTGAAATGAATTGTTTTACAATAAAAATCACATTTTTATTATATAAATGAATTGTTAAAATAGTGAAGTGTTGAAATAGAAGACAGAGATAAAAATATCATTCTTATCAAATGTATGAAAAGAATATAACTTTGAAATCGAAGAATCGATATATATATATATATATAGAATTAAAATATATCGAATAATGACGCTGCAGTTCGTATTTTGAAACCGTGATTTCAAACGATTAGTACGGGAGATCCGACCATCGTATTTTCCTGAAATCGCAACCGTTGGGTTCGCTTTGGAAAAATCTTTCCAATGGCACCAACTTTGTAAAAATCCAACGGTTGGATTGTCTGGAATGTTTAATTCAAATCTGAAGAAAAACAGCGCCAGAAACGATTATATTTATATATATATATAATTTTAATTAATCGAATAACAACGCTGTAGTTCGTATTTTGAAATCGAAACTTCAAACGATTGTACCGGGAGATCCGACCGTCGGATTTTCCCGAAAGTGGAACCGTTGGATTCGTTTTGAAAAGATCTTTCTAATGATGTAAATTTTGTGAAGATCCAACGGTTAGATTTTCAGATATATGTAAATCAAATCTGAAGAAAAAAAGCGTCACGGCCGCGTTATGGCCTGAAGCGTCGTTTTGAATAAATTGACTATTTTAAAATAAATAAAAATAGCGATAAATTGTTATAAAATATTATAAACGATATGGATGTGATTTAGAAATTAACTGAAGGTTGGCTAAGTCGAATTGTTTTGCTGGGTGTTGATCTGATGTTGGTTTCGACCTTCGGGGTTAATATTTGGGAAATCATTCTCTTACTGATTGACGGTTAGTGACTAATGAATTGAAATGATGCATGTGTATGTTAGTGTTGCACTTGTTTATTATATACGCGAGTTGTTCAGAAAGACTGGGTTTATCCCATTCTGAATAACTGAATCGACGATAAGGAATCGAAGAAGAAGACGGTGGTCGAAGACCGGAGATCTTCACCTCGTTTGGATGGTAACCGAGGTCCTGATTGGGAGGCATCCCGAAATATGGATAATTAGTGGTGATCGTCCAGACGTACGTGGTGATCGATGGGTTTGCGAGGTATTTAGTGCCTCCGGTTTTGTTCAGACCCAGAACGGACTAGCAAATGGATAGTGTGTTTGATATTGGAATTTATTCTGTGTGATTGATAGCCATCAGTTGTACGGTGTGAATTGCCTATGTAGCATGCTAAGATGCAGTGATCAGGGCTTCTGTTGAAAAGCAAAGTCTTGTGGTGATGTTCAAAGCACCGTCTATGTGGCGTAGCTTTGTGTATAACGTGAAATCGCGAGACTCACACCCCGGTATGAACCAGAAATGGGAGCAGGACCTCAGGGAGGGCATGCGTTTCCTTCTAGTTATGAGTGGCGTCAGTGGTTTTACACGCCCTGACGAGTTTGACTTATGTGGTTGTTGCTGTTGTGAGGCGCCTCGGTTAGATCGGATGATCCGGGTTCGATGGAGTCATTCGTTGGATCGTTTACGCCCCCAAAGGTCGGGGAAAAGTATGGTTCAGGCATAATAATCCACTTCGGTGGACCGGCCCTGACGATCCAAGGCTTGCCTGCGCACTTTCCTGAGACATGGGCTAGATTGTATCGAATTCGGTAAGGACTATCTTTTGCCTTGGTTCAAGACGGAAATCCAATTTCCAACTATGTGACTGTGCGTTGATTGTATATATATATGGCGACATGATATATGGTACCCTTGCCGTCTATGATTAATAGTTATGTTTGAAATTGTTTTTGAAACATATAAACACTAGTAATAATATCAATTGCTTTTGTTTTATTCGTATCAACCATATTTTGGCCATTAAAAGATAAAACTCTATCCTCCGGTTTGTGTTGCATTGTGTGATGGGAACTGAGTCTTATAATGGCTTCATTTTTATAAAAAGCATTGCGATGTTTAAAAGAAAGATTTGTTTTTAAAGCACTGGCAATCCAATGGAGTAAACCCGTTCCACGAAAGTGGCGTGGTCCTGTGATTAGCCATATTATAAATGTGTTGAGTAGATTTCTCATACCAGTCCCATGACTGACTCGTAGTTTGTTTCACTTTCAAACTCGGGTGCCCCTTTTTCTACACGGGCAGCCTTGTATTTAGGTTTAGCTGGTTCTCTCTGGATAGCTGGAGCTGAAGATGGATTCTATCATTTATCTCTTTTTATGCTGTTCAGCTCCTATTGTACATTATATTTGTTTTCCGATGTAAACATATATGTATAGTTGAACTATATTTGTACTAAGTATGATCCTGTATACTGTGTAACTCTGATGTTTACTTTTATCCAGTATATTCTATTGTTCATCATCTGGTGTATTTATTTAATTCTGTTCTGCTATTATCTGTTTATGTGTTATATTCCAAGGATTACCCTTGCCACCGCCGGTACGGGGTTTGGGATCGTCTCAATAAATGAAGTCGTGAGTCATACAGCAGAACTTTTTGGTCTGGCAAGAATGTTCTTCTTAGGTTTGATTTGTCCTAAAAAACTTTGGTTTTTTCCTTGTAAATTTTTGCATTTTCGTATGCGTCATTCCTAATTTCTTCTAACTCATTAAGTTGCACTTTTCGGTTTTCGCCAACTTGTTCAAGATCAAAGTTTAAGTTCTTTATTGCCTAAAGCGCTTTATGTTCAATTTTAACAGTTAAATGACAGGCTTTACCATAAACCAATCAAAAAGGGGACATTCCAATATTAGTTTTAAAAGCAGTACGGTAAGCCCAAAGCGCGTCGGTCAATTTTTGCGACCAATCTTTTCGGTTTTTATTTACAGTTTTCTCCAAAATCTGTTTTATTTGATGATTCGATACTTCGACTTGACCACAAGTTTGCAGATGATAAGGAGTGGATAATTTGTGGGTTATTGAGTATTTCTTCATTAAGGATTCAAAAGATCGATTACATAAATTTGTTCCATTGTTGCTTATTATTGTGCGCGGTGTGCCGAACCTCAAAATATATTCTCTTTTAGAAATTTCACAACAATTTTATGATCATTTGTTTTACATGGAACGGCTTTGACCCATTTTGAAACGTAATCGACAGCGAGAAGAATATACAAGTTTCCAAAGGAGTTTGGAAGAGGTCCCCTAAAGTTAATACCCCATACATCAAAGATCTCGATCGTAAGGATGGGGTTCAAAGGCATCATACTCCATCAAGAAATCTTTCCTAGCATTTGGCAACGATTGCAAGTTTTACAGAACTCGAACGAGTCTTTAAAAAGATTAGTCCAATAAAAACCACATTGAAGCATCTTTTCAGCTGTTTTCCTAGGACCAAAATTTCCACCGCATGCATGATCATGGCAGAATGAGAGAACACTCCTAATTTCGCTATCAGGAATGCATGACGAATGATTTGGTCTGGACAATACTTAAACAAGTACTGGTCGTCCCAATAGAAGTATTTCACTTGGGAAAGAAATTTGTATTTATCTTGTTTGGACCAAAATGAGGGGGTTTCCTTAGTGACTAGATAGTTCACTATGTCGGCGAACCAAGGATCGATTGAAACAGAAAGAAGTTGTTCATTAGGAAAGTTTTCATTGATTGGTAATGAACATGTGCGTTAGGGAGACGAGATAAGTGATCGGGTATGACGTTATCGGATCCTTTTTTGTCTTTGATTGTAAGATCAAATTCTTGAAGTAAAAGGATCCATCGAATTAAGCGTGACTTAGCATCCTTTTTAGCAAAAGGTACGGAAGAGTAGAATGATCTGTGTAGACCGTGACGTGGGAAACAATCAAGTAAGATCGAAAATTCTCAAGTGAAAAAAAATAGCTAAAAGTTCTTTTTCGGTGGTTGTATAATTAAGTTGAGCATCGTTCAAAGTCATACTCGCGTAGTAAATGACGTGAAGAATTTTGTTGATGCGTTGCCCTAGGACAGCGCCAACCGCGAAGTTAGAACCATCATGTATGATTTCAAAAGGAAGTTCCCAATTGGGCAAACAGATTATCGGAGCTGAAATGAGTTCATTTTTAGGGGTTCAAAAGAAGTGACATAATCAGAGTTAAATTTGAATGGAATGTCCTTTCCTAGAAGAGTAGTCAAAGGACGAGCAATTTTGATAAAATCTTTCACAAAGCGTCGGTAAAAACCAACATGCCCAAGAAATGAATGAATGTCCTTAACGCATTTTGGAATGGGTAGTTTTGAAATCATGCCAACTTTCGCTTTATCTACCTCAATGCCCTTATTTGAAATTACATGTCTAAGGACAATGCCTTGTTTGACCATAAAGTGACATTTTCCCCAATTCAATGTTAAGAGTTTTTCTTTACATCGATTTAAAACAAGTTCAAGATGATGTAAGCAAGATGAAAAAGAATCTCCAAAGATCGAAAAATCATCCATAAAGACTTCAAGAAAGCGTTCGATCATATTAGAAAAAATTCCAACCGTACATCGTTGGAAAGTTGCAGCAGCACTGCAAAGACCAAAAGGCATACGTCAGTAAGCAAAGGTGCCCAATGGACATGTGAAAGTTGTTTTTTCTTGATCTTCGGGAGCGATTGGAATTTTTTTATAACCAGAATAACCATCAAGAAAGCAGTAGAGTTCATGACCGGCTAAACGTTCGAGCATTTGATCGATAAAGGGAACAGGAAAGTGGTCTTTACGCGTTGCAGCATTCAATTTTCGATAATCGATGCAAACATGCCAACCCGTTTGAGTACGAGTTGGAGTAAGTTCATTTTGGTCATTTGCAAAAACAGTGAGTCCTGACTTTTTAGGAACAACATGATTGGGGCTAACCCATAAGCTATCAGAAATGGGGTAAATGATACCGTTATCAAGAAGTTTAAGAATTTCTTCGCGAACTACCTCTTTCATCTTAGGGTTAAGCCTACGCTGTGCTTCACGAGTGGGTTTGGCTTCATCGGTTAAGTGAATACGATGTTGAACTATTGCAGGGCTAATTCCCTTGATGTCAGAAATGGACCAACCGATTGCATCTTTTCTTTTAGAAAGAGTAGAGAGAAGAGAAGTTTCTTGATCAAGAGTTAAATTTGAAGAAATTATGATAGGACAAGTTTTGTCATCACCTAAGTATACATACTTAAGGTGATCGGGAAGAGGTTTAAGATCCAACTTTGGCAGTTTCTCGATCAAAGAGCTTGGTTGATATTTGGACTCAACTGAAAGCGATTCAAAAGGAAGTTTGTATTCAACTTCGTTAGGAGTGTCTTGGAACATTTTTTGTACTTGGCCTAAAGCTCATCATTAAGTTCAATGGATTCATTTTCAGTGTTTTCATGGATGACATTAACTTCCAAGGTTTGGTTACATGATTCATTCGAATGACTTTCAAGATTGAAAATGTTAAGATCTAGAGTCATGTTTTCAAAAGAGATTTTCATTGAACCATTGCGACAATATATCAAAGCATTTGAATTAGCCAAAAAGGGTCGACCTAAAATCAAAGGAATTTGACTCATTCGATTATTAACAGGCTGAGTTTCCAAAATAATGAAATCAACAAGGTAAATGAATTAACCAACTTTGATGAGTACGTCCCGATTTCTCCAACGGGTTTCTTAATTGAACGATCAGCAAATTGAAGAGTTATTTTCGTTGGTCTAAGTTAACCCAAACCAAGTTGTTGGTAAACAGAATATGGAATCAAATTGACACTTGCACCCAAATCAACTAGGCATTTATTAATTGTTTTACCTCCTATCGTGCACGAGATCGTAGGGCATCCAGGATCTTTGTATTTGATCGGGATTTATTGGGTCAAGACTTCGCTAAGTCCAGCAGCTAAGAAGACTTTCTTGGGTACATGAGTGTGTCATTTTTGGGTGCACAAGTATTTGAGAAATTTGGCATAAGTGGGGACTTGTTGAATGATGTCAAGAAGAGGGATGCTAACTTTCACTTGTTTAAAAATTTCCAACATCATTTCCAATTGGTCGGAATGTTTCTTTGGTCAAAGACGATGAGGAAATGGAACGCGAAACTCAGTAGGTCGGTCTACTTGAGTTGGAGCAGAACTGGACTTGGAATTTGGATCGAGATCATTCGCGGTTTTAGAAGAGTCAAGAGGGACACTCGGTAAGTTATTTGGACTTTCAATTTGATTATCGATTTTCTTACCGGATCGTAAAGTTATGATAGCATTCAACTGAGTTTGATTGCTATCCTGGATGACATGAGCTTGGTTTGGATTAGGATTTTGATTCCTAGGATTTGAAATGGGTTGACTCGGGAAAGTGCCTCTTCCCCGTTCACTTATAGAAGTAGCCAACTGACTCATTTGCATTTCAAGTTTAGTGATAGATTGACTCGTGTTTTGCATGCGTGAAGTCAATAATTTTGAAGATTGGTATTTGATTGGAGATTTTGAGTCGTTGCTTTACTCAATTCTTCGAGAATTTTTTCAAGTGATGTCAATCGTTATCGTCTTGTGAAACAAAAGATTGTTGCGCTTGATTTTGAGAAGGTGGCGCAAAATTCTGGAATTGATTTTGTTGAAAGGGAGAATTTGAAGGATTATTTGAAAATGGTTGAAAAGGAGGTCGAACCAAATTCAAAGTTGCATTGTTTTGGTCCCAAGAGAAGTTAGGATGGTTTCTCCAACCCGGATTGTATGTTGGGGAGAATGGATCGTTTCTAACTTTGTTAAATGTGTTGAGTTGTTCTAATGAATGTGGGCATTGGTCAGCAATGTGGTTAGGATCGTTACATTTGTAACATAAAGGTTGAGACACTTAAGCTTGGTTTGCTTGAGTTGATGAAAGGACATTATCAAATTTGGTTAACATTGCATCTATTTTCGCTTCTAAAGCCGTTGAGGATCCTACCGGATGAGCATTGGATCGTGAATAAATCGACTTCTCGTTAGATCTTTCCCATTGAGCTGATTTTTCAGCCAAATTTTCAAAAAATTGCCAAGCGGCATCGTGATGTTGGGCTAGAAAGTTTCCTTGGCACATCGATTCAAGCATGGTTCGAGAACTATTTTCAAGTCCGTCGTATAAATTTTGACAAAGAGTCCATCTTTCGAAATTGTGGTGTGGACATTTGACTAAAAGTTCTTTAAATCTTTCAAAATACTTTGCAAAGGATTCACCGCCATATTGATGAAAATTAACGATTTCGGTTCTAATTTTAGATGTCTTTTCCAAGGGGTAAATTTTTTTTAGAAAAACATTCACAAATTCATTCTAAGTTCCAATCGTATTTGAAGGCAAGCTATACAACCATTTTTCGGCATAGTCGGTGAGTGCAAATGGAGTTAACCTAAGTTTGATTCCATCATCACTTAGTTGTTGAAATTTCATGGTTGCACAAACTTGTTCAAATTTGGTTAAGAAAATATAAGGATCATCACATTCAAGATTGCCGAATTTTGGAAGAGTATTTATGTGGTTTGAATGAATTTCAAAGTGGTTACCCGTTGGGGCGGGCAATATGATGCAAGATGGAATAGACACTCGATCGGGGAAGTATCTATTCATAAGAGTTCGAGGGGGGTTTTCTTCGGCTATGGTGAAAGGAATGTTTGTTCAGACTAAACGATTAGTAGAAGGATCACAGGTCCAACTACGCATGTACTAGCGCAAAGAAGATGAGAAAAGGAGAAAGAACAAATTTGAGAAGAGGATCGAAGCAATTTTTTTAAGAGAGAAAAGTTAAATTTATACAAAAAAAGAAAATACTATTGGCTTTTTCCTATATTTTTTTAAAAAGATGGATGAACCTAATGCAATTTACAATTTTTCTAAAATTATATAGTATGGTTAGATCAATTTTAACAAAAGATTTCTCAGCCAGTTAACGGGCAGTAGTTATCGGTGCACCAGGAATCACCCTATCAATGCAACCGAAGGTTTAAGTACCTTCAGAGGAACAACCGATATAATATTTACGAATCACCGTAATATTCATAAACAGTTATTACTCTGCCGTAGTCTAGACACTGAGGAATAATCTACTAGAAATAAACCAGTTTGTCAAAATATAATGAAGCCCTTAGAAAATAAAAACAAAACTAAGATGAATGCAATATTTTTTTTTTTTTTGAAAATCAACAAATTAACGAACAGTCTCAAAACAGTCATAGAAGAAATTGCAGAATTAAAAATTATTTACAAACAAGCCGCAGCACCTGCACAAAAATCTTTACAAGCAATTTTATATATTTTTTTAAGCAGCAGCAGGCCCTGTAGAGTTTAGAAAATTCTCACCAAGATCGGCAGTCCGTCCAGTGCAATTAAGTAGTGCTAGCGCGTTCACACCCAACTTGGTGTGCAACCGCTCCAATCAAATCTGTTTACAAACCGTTTGACCTCTGAATTCTGATTCCTTTGCTTGACTTCAGTTCCTTGATTATTGCTTGAATTTTTTTTTATAGAAGGAGACAACTAAAAAATTGAAAACGCAAGAAAAAGAAACTAAATAAAAAAAAACTAAACTAAGTGAGGAAAACAAACAAAAATAAAAACTCAGCTTTTCACAGATAAATGACTCATGCACACAAAGTAAAACTAACACACAAATAGCTGGACTCACCTACTAGAAACAGGCAGACGCACCCAATTAGCTTACCCCTCAAACACCAAAATCCCAAGTTCCCAGCAACTCAAAGAAAAACAAAAATAAATAGGTGCGCAAATAAAAAGTTTTCTTTCAGAAACTCAAAGAAAAAGAAACAATAAGAATCACGCTTCACCAAAAATAAATTGAATCACGCAAGAATATATTTCCTTTTTGTTTTTCTTTCCTAAAATTGAATTTATGGATCTGCGAATTAGGGGTGATTTCGAATTATTGCGAACGGATTTGTGGTGGACGATTGTACAGTGGAAGGTTTTGACGGAGAAGTGATTTGATAGAGATGGTCGGAAGACTTGATGATTTTTTGGTGGTTTAAAACACGGCAGATGGAAGGACCTATGTTGACTTTGGTTTTGCAAGTAGCGTAGGCTTTTGGGAGATTGCAAAAGGATGATGGGAGAAGACTATGATGTTGTAAGGGGGTGTGTCTTGTGTTGGCGTGGTTTGATGAATTGGACAGTGGCGATGATGTGGATGGGAGCTTATAGCAGATGTTTTCGGTGTGGTGATATTTATGGATGAAGGGGGGTTATAACTGCGAAAAGTATGGCTATTGGCCATAGGAAGAAGTAAGCCAGTGAAAGAGATGGATGGTGATGTAAGCAGTGGTATGATACTATGGTGGTGTTTGGTTGTGAATGGTAGGTGAATTTTGGAAAGAGAGAAGATGGAAGAAAAATGAATTTGTGAAGATGAGAAGGTATGGAATCTGAGTGATGGTTGGTTTATAAAGCTGAGAAGAGAAATTAGAAAATATAAGGCAGAGAAGGCAATCAGTAAATAGAAGACAGAGAAGGAAAGAAAATTATCGAGGGAGGGCAAGAAAATGGAAAGCAATTAATTGGTTTATTTATTTATTTATTGATTATTTGTAAAGAAAGGAAAGAATTGTGGAGAAAAGTTGGAAAGAAATAAAAGAGAAAAAAAGGAAGATTTTTTATTTATTTATAAGAATAGAAAATTAGATGAAGGTTGAAAGAAATAAATGAGATGAAGGTGGAAGGAAATTAATGAAATGAAACAGGAAAGAATTTGAAAACACAAGGTAAGTGTTAATTTTTTTTTAACAAGAACTAAACACGATAAGAACAACCACAAACACAAATACACACAAAATCAAAAACGAACAAAATGAACAAAGCAAACACACACTTCTTTTTTTTTCAAGTAGAACACAAATAAGAAAATTAATTCGAAGAATAAAATTAAAACAAATTTCTCTCCCCGGCAACGGCGCCAAAAACTTGTTCGACATACAGCGTTTCTATGGAATTAGAAAATCGTTGAAAAAATATCGTAATAATAACTGCAAGCGCATGGCGTACAATCGTAGTACGTGGCGAATACAGGTCGGTCAGCAAGGAAAGAATTTATTCTAATCTTACTCAATCAAATTAAACCGAAAGCGAGTGAACTTGTTAACTATAAACTAAAAGAAAACTAACAATGTTAAAATGAATACAAATATGAGACTAGGAGGCAATTTAGGAGTAGATTCACTATCGACATCAATCTAATTAACATAAAAATGGTTCTAACTCTCCTTAATAACTAGCACATTAAGTGTTGTATTCTTACAAGCATGATTTATATGCTAGAAAATTCAAGCTACATAAATCATCAATTTTCAATACGAACTTAAAGCCCTAATTATCACATAGAAAATAATAGTTCTAATATGAATTAGATTGCGATAAATTATGATTCTATTAATGATATGAGTATAACCCATTTGGTAATAATCAACCAGCATGTGCTATCAATTTTCACCATATAAAATCTTTACTCTATCAATATTCAATTATATATTAAGCTCAAATAAGGGAGTTAGAAACAAGAAATTTTTATGTTAATTATTCATGAATCATGAGAGTTTCACTACCCCTAAATTGAAGGGGTTTTGCTACTCATAATGGATTCAATGATAACATAAAGATATTTCATTATAAAAGAGAACAAAATAAAGAGCAAATTAAGATAAAAATCTATTCTACTTGTAGAAGAGAAAATAACATGTAAATGAAAAACAACAAATTAATATTGCATTAAAGCGACAGATTACAAGAAAAGAAATGGCTAAGAAGCCATGGCAGAAAAAGAGAGGTTTTGATTTCAGACTCACTCTAAACTAAAAATCCAAGATCCCCTTTACATTATCATACATGGGTTATTTATGCATGAAAGAAAACCCTAAATTAACTTTTTGCGTGCTACCAAGAATGCCCCCTATTTAAGCTTCATTTTGTCTTTTAGCAATAATGATTCATGAAGCCCTAATTTTGTGTCTCCACTAAAGAAAGAAGGAGAGTGAATAGGATCCACCATTAATTCTCCATTTGAATTGATTCCCTCTTTCATCTTTTTTGGCAAGGCATTGATTTCCTCCTTTTGAATTGATTCCATTTCCATTCATTGATTTCCTCCTTTTTTTGTATGCATATATGTCTTTATGAAGTCCTCTTCTACATGCATCCAATTTCTGCAAAAATATGAAAAATGTCCAAGTAAACATTCTCAAAATAATATAAGCACAAAAATGACCATTCTCCTCCTATATGATGATAAATGCATGATGTTCTGAAACCAATTCAATGATTGTTTAAACATGATAAAATACCCATATATGACATTTGTTAGCACTAAACAAGAATAAATATGTGAATATAAATGTGCATTTTTACATGCACATCAACCGGATTTATTAGATACTATATCTTATGTTCATATAGGTGTTCATTTTTCCCGTCTTTATTACTATAGGCAAATGATGACCACCACGTAATAGTACAAACATTGATATTCAATGTTTATCAACCACTTTTCTGCAACTTGTTCTTACCTTTTAAACCTTGAATAAATTAAGGTTTGGTTTCCATTGCAGGTGATTATAATCGCTTTAGACCCATTGCACTACTAGTAGTTTTCACCATTTCTCTTGGTAATCCTTTGGTTAATGGGTCTGTTAGGTTTTCATTTGATTTAACAAATATAATAGTAATGATTCCATCTACACTTAATTCTCTGACATATGCATGTCTTAAACTTATATGTCTAGACTTTCCATTATAGATTTTATTATAAGCTCTAGATAGTGTAGCTTCACTATCACAATACACAGAAATGGCTGACATTGGTTGTGGTCACAACTCTATATCTAGCAATAAATTTCTTAGCCATTCCGCCTCCTTGTCTGATGCATCTAAAGCAACAAATTCAACTTCCATTGTAGAATGCCTTATAACTGTCTGTTTCTTAGAGGCCCAAGATATAGCACCGCCTCCAAGTGTAAAAATCCATCCAGTAGTTCCTCTATTTTAATTTTCAGGTGTTGAACCACTTGCATCTGAATATCCTTCTAGAACTGCTAGAAAGTTTCCATAGTTGAGTCCTAATCCTATGGTTCTTTTGAGGTAACTCAGAATTCTGCGTATCGCTTCCCAATGTTCAGTACTTGGTCTGTGCGTGTATCTGGATAATTTGCACATAGAAAAAGCAGTATCTGGACGAGTGCAATGCATTACATACATAAGACTTCCAATAACACTTGCATATTCTAATTGAGATACTGCCCTTTCAGAATTTACAAACAGTTTAATGGAAGAATCATAAGGACTGTTTGCTTCCTTAATATTTAAGTGTTTATATTTAAGGAGCAATTTTTCAATATAATGAGATAGACAAAATGCATATCCACTATTATGTTTCTTTACCTTAATTCCCTATATAGTGTCAACTTCGTTTAAATCCTTCATTTTAAAACATGAAGTTAGATAGTTTTTTGTTTCATTAATGCCTTCCATATTAGTGCCAAATATGAGTGAATCATCCACATATAAACATATAACGATACCATATCTATCAGTAAATTTTGAATAGATATACTTATCAGCATTATTATGTTTAAAACCATTGGACAGAATCACAGAGTCAAACTTTTCATGCCATTGCTTTGGGGCCTGTTTTAATCCATATAAAGATTTAACAAGTTTGCAAACTTTGTGTTCATTCTCAGGCATAACAAAACCTTATGGTTGTTCCACGTATACTTCTTCATCTAGATTTCCATTAAGAAAAGCAGTCTTTACATCCATTTGATGTATATGTAATCCGTGAATGGAAGCAAGAGAAAATAGAACTCTAATGGATGTTAGCCTTGCAACAGTGGCATATGTATGGAAGAAAACAATACCTTCCTTTTGTCTGAATCCCTTAGCAACTTATTTTTCCTTGAAAGTTTGTATCGATCCACCTGTATTGTATTTCTTACGAAATACCCATTTAGATCCAATTGGTTTTAATCCATAAGGTAAGTCTGTTAATTCCCAAGTATTATTAGACAGGATTGAATCAATTTCATCTTGTATAGCTTCTTTCCAGAAAGCCACATCCCTAAAGGCCATTGCCTCTTTAAAGTTTTAGGATCACCTTCTGTATTTAGGACATAAATAATATCATCGATAATATTCTCTCTATCATCTATTACTAGATGAATTACATCATCAGGTGAAATAAAATATGGTCCTAAATCTTTAGCTATCCTTTCTCTTTGACTTCTTCTAGGTTCTTCTGGTATACTTGAAGATTTCCTTTTGTTAGAAGAAAGTTTCTTTAGACATCTAATTTTCTTTATCAGGAATTTCGTGAGTAGGAGATGAGATTTGATTAGAATCACATACAAACTTATTTTCAATGAATTCTACATCCCTTGATTCTATTATAACATTAGAATCTAGGTCTAGTATTCGATATGCTTTTGAATTCTTAGCGTATCCTGTGAATACACCTTTCAAAGCCCTTGGTCCTAATTTTAACCCTTTTTGGATCTGTTATTCTATAAAAGGTTAGACAACCCCAGACTCTCAAGTATTTTAAACTTGGTTTTCTTTCCTTCCATAACTTATAAGGAGATAATTTTGTTTTCCTTGATGGAATTCTATTATGCAAATGACATTCTGTTAAAAGTGCTTCTCCCCACAAATTTATATTTTGCTTTGCATTCAAAATCACAGTATTATTCATTTCTACTAATGTTCTGTTTTTATGTTCGGCTAGACCATTCTATTGTGGGGTATACGGTGCGCTTGATTGATGTAAGATTCCATTTTCTTCACAGAATGAGGAAAATTCCGCAGAGAAATATTCTCCACCTCTATCATTACGCAATACCTTAATTTTCCTTTCCTTTTGATTTTCAACCGTAGTTTTGAAAAGTTTAAACATATCAAATGCTTGGTCTTTTGTTTTAAGCAAGTAAACATGTATATATCTAGAATAATCATCTATTAAAGTAATGAAATATCTATTCCCTCCTCTAGTTAAAACACATTTAATTCACATATATCAGAGTGAATTAACTCAAGTAATTTTGTATTTCTTTCAGATTTGGGAAAAGTTTTTTTGCACATTTTGGCTTCAATACATATTTCACATTTTGATACATCTTTAGTTTCATATGAGATCAAGCCATCCTTAGACATAAATTTTAAAGATTTAAAATTTAGATGCGCTAATATATTATGCCATAAATCGAAAGAATCAAGAACATAAGAAAATTCAGTCATTTTATTAATACTTAATTTGAACAACTCGTTACAAGCATATCCTTTTTCAACAAATTTTATTTGTTTTGTTAAAATGAGATTGTTGCCATCTAGTACACATTTTACATTTTTACTACAAAGAAGACTTGCTGAGACAAGGTTCTTCCTCATATCTGGAATATGTAGAACATTTAGGAGTACCAGTTTCAAATTCCAACTCCACGGTCCCTTTTCTAATGACATTTGATGTATTATGATTGCCCATCAAAACTTTGTTGTCATCAGAAACCTTTTCATAGAAACTAATTATTGACTGATTATTGCAGACATGTACGGTAGCACCAAATCATACCACCAGTCGGTATCCTTGGTGTTATCGTCCATGTTCAATTTTGTCACCATTGCAACAATCAGTGATCCCTCATGTTGCACCATATTCGCAGAATCGGAATTATTGTTTCCATGATTGGAGTTCTGTCCTTGTTCCTTCTTTGCCTTTTTGTAGAATCTGCAGTCTCTTTTGAAATGCCCTGTCTTCCCGTAGAAATAACAGTCCTTCCCTTTAGCCTTGTTCTGATTGTTATCCCTTTTTCGCTTTCCAGATTCCTTATGCCCTTTTTTATTGGTATCAAGTGCATGTATATCTGAATCAGATTCAAATATCTTCTTTTCACGATTTCTTGTTTCTTTTTTGATACGAAGATGCTTTTGAATCTGTTCCATGGATTAATCCTCCGTTGAGTGCATAAGTTTCTTTCTATAGTCACTCCATCCGCGAGGGAGTTTGGCCATAACAGTGCCAACTTGTAGCGGTTCAGGAATATCAATCTTAACAAATTTCAATTTATTGAAAATAACCTGTAACTTATGGACTTTATCTAGAACCGATGCATTGCCAAGCATTTTAAATTCGAAGAATTCGTAAATTAGAAACTTATCTGCGCCTTGTTTTTCATTGCTATACTTGGTCTCTAGCGCCTTCCAGATTTCCATCGGAGATTTTTCTGAAGTAAAAAGATCATACAAATGATCCGAGAGCGTGTTGAGAATATGGCCTCTGCATACAATTTTGTCTTCCTCGCGTTTCTTTCTTTGGGCCTTAATCTCTGCATTATCCTTGTCAGTTGGCTGTGGTATCGGTGCTAAGTTATCATCAAGGACATATGCAATCTTCAATGCAGCAAGGAGAAAAATAATCTTGTCTTGCCAATGGGTGTAGTTTGTGCCATCAAAACGATCTAGTTTAGCGAACTCCTGATTCATAATTTTGTACGTCGATTCAGACGTGGTAGCCATTATAATTCTTTAAGCTTGTTGAGTAAATGTTATGATGAATCGGTAATTTGAGGAACAGACGTTTGAGGCACGTATGGAACGCTTTCCTTAAGGAATTATTCGCCCCCACTATTTGGTATGCAGAGACAGGCGAAATTCCTCCAGGATACAACAAACACGGTATGTTTACAGAAGAACAGAAAAAGAAGAAGAAGAGAAATTTTCAAAGTGGTCTGGAAAAATGAAAATGAGGAGTATATATAGCGGCTGAACAGTCATGATTGTTGGCAGTGGTTATGCGCGAGTGGATGCGCACGTTTGAAATGGCTGAACCCTTCCTGTACGGTCGCACCCACGCCCACATGCCCCAAATGCCCAAGTGCCCATCTTTGACCTATAATATTTTTTTTATAGGCCCAACTCTTACAATCCCAAGCCATCATTTCCAAGCCCATGTTATTTCAATTCACAATATCTAGTTGTAACAACCCGGATTTTCAGCCATTGAATTATGAATATTTAAATTGGTTTAAATATTTTATTTGAATTATATATAGGAATTTATTTAATAAAATTATATTTAAACGTATAATTTATAATATAATCAAAACGAGTTCAAAATGGCGCGGTAGTTTGAAAATTCGATTTCAAATTTCAAATGAATGTGCAGGATTCAAATTATATCGGATTTTAGGGAAACAAGAAATATTTGAATCTGCTTGAAAATATCTTTCCAACGAAGGTGAAAAATCGAAATTTCGTTTTATAAATTATAAGTTATGTCGAAATAAAATTTAGAAGTAGTCGTTGTAGAATCGTTTATGGACCATAACGGTTTAGTTAATATAACTAGATATTGGTTACGAATTTGGACAAGGTTCTTTTGAGGCGTAGTTATAATTTAATTTTTAGAATTTTTCTATAATTTTTAATTAATTAAATATGCAACTCTTTATTTGAAGTATTTTGCACCCTATATCAATATTTTGGGGTTTCATAATATAAGTTAAACTACCGATATTATTATATTTTCGGGATCATGGTACCTCGCCGGACACGACCGTACTTTTATTTTTGTCCGTAAAAGTCCATACATGAATGGAGTTTTATGTAACGAGGTATGCAAATGTTACAACTTAAAACACATACATTTATATATCCCTCTCTCGACATACGTGTATAACAGCAACCGAGCGATAAAACATACATATTATAACATCTATTACACTTGTGATTGTTTACCAGTTAGGATTGAAACTCTTACACCTTCGTGTGTCTCTAGCTAATGAAGTCGTTCAACGTAATAACGGTGTTATAATATTAGAAGAATTTATTGTTATTAACCATCCGAGTATTCACCCTTAGTAGCTATGATAAACTGTATTCACTGTGAACCTATAATGAGTATTCTCAAACTCATAGCCCGACGTCCTTTTCTTGTGAGTCTGCATCAAAGTTAAATGAGACACAGAAGCGTGCCGACCACGTCTAACTTCTTGCCGACAAAGAAAAGAAAAATAGTAAATGTTTCTATCTCTATTCATTTCACCTTGCAACAGAAGACCTATTACATCATACAAAAATAAATATCTTTCACATGCTGCTCTGTTTAAAATAAATGCATGCACTGAGCCTATATCCTACACCCACCCTAGTTTACGTGGCCGCCAATCCATCTCAACCCTTGCGCATCAAGCTATTGCTCCCATAAATACAGACTTGCTCATCCATTGCAGAATAATATCAACACAAGAGGAAAACGAAATTAAATCCTATGGAATCACTGAAGCAAGCTCTTCAATCTGACGCCCTTTTCTTTTGGTGCGATAGGGCTTTCTTTTGTTGTTCGGTAGCATATACAGAGTAACTTAGATCAGTACACCGTGGCGCTTAGGAAAGCCGGAGACCCATTCGAAGGTAGTGTTGTTGGTGAGGGAGGAAGCTAAATCATAGGGGGTCAACGCGGTGGGACCTGCTGGAGTCCAACGGTCTGAGGGAGGAGCCGTAAGTTGAATGGTGCGTTCTCGTGGAGAATGGGAGGTATACGTGAGTGGAGATGTCTAGCATGGAAAAAATATATAATGCTATAAGGGATTGGAGTTTCAAGTCTTGGTAATTAGTGAAGATGGAAATAACTGGAAATGGTTACTAGAACGCGAGACTAAGCTAAGGCTTTAGGATGGGAACCAGGGACGTTGACTTGGGTATTGAGAAATAACTAAGAAGCAATACAGATGAATCTGGAAACTGTCTTGAAACTGAGAGGATTGAAAGAAGAGTTTTAACGGGAAAAAAAATGGTTAAATGTTTAGTGTTAAAGTCTGGGAAAAACGAGGGAGGACGTTGATGGTGACTTGGCATCTCGGAGACTGTAATGAAGGGGGAGAGGTGTTTAGATCATGGTGATACTCAGTGGGAGGGCATAGGATGTCCTCAGTATTTGAGCAGTATTGGATTGCATTGACTAGGAAAAATGTTTGAGCAAGTGACGATGTTGTGGGAAGTTAAGTGGCAGCAGTGGAAGACATTGGCTGTAGATCGAATAAGGAAGAGCTACGAGTGGAAGTTTCTTTGTAATCAGCAGGGTATGTGTTAGGCTACTTGATGGTGCTTCAGGTTGTGTTGAATTGATGGGATGGGAAGCGCATCAGTGGATGCTATGCGAAGTGGAAGCCTGAAATGAACATCAAAATGGAAATCGGATCCGATGATCGGTCGTGATGATGCATTGCCCAAAGAGTAAAATTTCATACGAGGGGAAAGGACTAAAGCAGTTTTAACGTTAATCAAAGGTAATTAAGATAGCTAACAAATAATTAATTATTAATTTGGTTAGTGACCTTTTTATTTCATATAAACATGTAATGCTAAAATATATTTCACATATTATCAGAATTAAATGCGATCGGATCTGTTGGAACCGTAGCAACGATGTTTACATCGTGAAAGTGACGCCACTAAAAATTGAAGTACTGGAATTTCATAGAAAAATCAAACGCTGTTGATTTTAAAGCGAAATAAAAGCAGTACCGTTAACTTTAAAACAAGGTGAGTAAACTCACTAACTCTGCTTCGTTTATATTTATATATAAACGAATTTTAAATTTATTTTATACTATGAAATGGTTGATTGGTTGAATTGGTTGATATGATTACATCGTTGATCGATGATTAGTTCTGATATTTCATATTGATGCGAAATAATATTTTCGATGCTAATTAACATTTGTGGACGCAGGGAAACAGGTTGGAGGGACCCAACTGGGTTCCTCAACATTTATATTATTGTTTACTGTGATAAATTATGTTGTGTTGGATTTCATTGGACCTAGAAATTTGGGTATTTTAGATATCGAAAATATTTTTTTTAAAAAAAAGTAAAAGAAGAACTTGAGTTTTTAAAGGGGAAATTTATTTCCAAAATATAAATAGAATTCCGAATGGACTTGAAAGAAGAGAAAAAAAGGATTTGTTTCAAATGGATAGAACAAGAAGTTTATTATAAACGACATTTTGAATTTGGTAAAATGTTTATCATTGGAAGGACTTGAAATATTAATTCAAAGTCTGAATTTGTTGGGAAAGATGGAAATGAAATTTGAAACCATTAACCTTAGTTGGTTTGAAATTATCGGTTGCAAAGGAAATAGTGAAAGAGATTTATATAGGAATTGAATATATAGAATGAGATTTTCTATGAAAAATGCTAAATAGACATTATAAATGAAAATTGGATTTGAAACGTTATATAAAGTATAAGATCAAACAGATTTGACTAATATTAAAAAAAGAAGTATATTTACGAATAAATTGAATGATAGTTTAGAAGAAATATTTTGCAAATGAAACATCTTTAAAGGAAATTTAGATTTGAAATATCAATCAAAATTGAAAACTTGAATGAAAGAGGAAAATGGATAATCGTTTAAAATGAAAACGATGAGTTTTATTCCAAAAATGGGAATGTGAAATAAAGTATGATAATGTTTTGTTAGCTGGAATGGTTATAAAAGAATTTGGTAATGATTTGAAAGGGTAAATTAAATAGTGAATTTGAAACTTGAATTTACCTGAAATGGTAAATAAATTCTGAAGTTCAGAATATAAAATCGAATTTAGAGTATTCGAATGGAAGTTGTTTATTGGAATTCGATTATATCGAATTTGAGGAAGTAGATATTTTACTTTCCGTTTGAATCAAATTTATTTATTTATTTATTTACTTATTAATTTATTTATTGAAATAAATAAATACAATTTGCATTTTGATAAACCAAATATTTTTAAATAGCGATTTTAAACGCTGTCTTTATAATAAATATTTTGGTAAATCTAAATAAAAATTTTAACGTTGTCGTTCTAATAACTGTTTTAATAGCGATCTTAATGCTATTGTTATAATAAATGTTCTATAACTCTAGACAGTGAATGTAACGCTGTTGTTAAAAGCAATGTTTTATAAACCAATACTTGGAAACAGCGATTATAACGCTACCGTTATAATGAATATTCTTCTGTAAAGGAAGTGTGTTCTTAGATTAAATCTGAAAGTCGCATAAGCGATGGTTTGTTGAAGTGGTGAGCTTTGACTGTTTCAAAGTTGAGAATGTTGTTCAGTTAAGGTCTGAGAGGTAATTATACCCCAACTTGATTGACTTCATAATTAACTAAGGAGTGGTTAAGGTTCGGTAGTGAAGAGTGGTTAGGGATCAGATTAGTAAAAGAATATATGAATATATAGAAATGGTTTCAAATTGGAATAAGAGATATCTTCTCAAATAAAGGAATGATGACATTGGAAATGTCTTCTAAGAATCGAGATTGAGATTTGAAAGGATACGAAAGATGGGAAATGGATTTTTGAAATGATAATATAATAAGGAATGGATTTAAAGGGGCCTGATGTTAATTTATTATTGATCGATCGAATTCCTATTTGGAAATAAGATCGTTGGTTGCACATTTATTTTTCTTTGATAGTTAAATCACCGACTATCGAATTTTTTGACCATTTTTCCATCGTCAATATGGAGAGACCGGTATCAAATCCAATATCTGAAAACCACTCTGTATGGACATTAGCGTTGCGGTCGAATATGATGAAGACAATTGAAGACGGAGTTATGTAAGGGCTATCATGTTTACGGGATAGTGCCTTCGATTTGTCCAGTCCCAGGACAACGTGAATGGACTAATGTCTGACAGAGTATATCTAACGGATCACGTAAGTTGATCTCTCCAAACGTACTTACGTTTGGTGGCAGAGGAATTCGTTTCTCTTAGCTTTATACCCGTGGTATTTTTGGGGAAATCAATTTGTGATTTGGCGGGTATGACGATGTGGCATTCAAAGTGAATGGTGGCCAGATATTCTGGAAGATAATTTAAAACCTCAAGCCTCACAACCGGGAATTGACAAAAATCGGGCAGGCAGCATGGCTAAGTGGGTTGCTCCCATTACGATGTACAATCACCTATCTAGAGAAATTCCATTTGTTCTTTAATCTGTCGATGTTGTCCCTTTCGGGAAACGGTTGCTGATCCCAACCGTTGGTGATATACATTCGATACACTCAAGCGAGATGAGTGGTCGGTCATGTGCGGGCTGGGTTGCAAGATGTTTTTGTTGAACCCAGTGTATTCGTCTCTAGAGATACACTATCGGCAGGTGGTCTCATACCTTGTCAGGTTGGAAATCCAATCTCCAATAATCGCCCTGAGGTTTTTGATTTAATATTATGTATGGAGCGTGAGATGCAAGCGTTCCACTAGATTCTATTTATTTGATTTAGACACTATTATAATATCACCAGATTTTGATATCAAAAATATTTTTGGTTATCGTAAGGTAAAAACCATCCGTGTTTATGTGTGGATCGGTCTTACGATTATCATTTCTTTCGAAAGGATTTTGAAAGTTAAACAAATGGTTGGAGTTTACTCACACCAGTCCCATGACTGACCCAGAGTTTATTTTGTTTTGTTTTCCCTAAACTCTTGGGTGCCCAAATTTGTACGGGCAGTCAAGTAGTCGGGATGTTATAGATTCTCTTGGAGGTGTTCGAAGCAGGAGGCTTCATCAGTTGGCTATAGACTATCATATTATCCGTTGTGTACTATGTTGTATCTGGAAATAGGAGTTTATAATTGTTCCAGGGATAAATGTTGTGCTCTGATGATGGTATGTATATACAGTTACTGATTTGTATTTTAAAAGTTATGTTATATAATATGTTTTCTTCGTTCCGCTGTGATTTTGTGATCTTCGTTTTTCTTCTATTCTAATATTTCTTTCTTTCTATTTCTCATCCTCTAACTTCTTTCTAATAATGATTCGTATTTCTGTGTCGTCTGGGTTGGACGTGTGATGTTACTAGTCAAATTAAAGGGTACGGAATTTCGGGTCATTTTACTAGTTCAAAGGATTAGTATTTATCTAGAATTGCTCCACATTATTTGCCGATGTGGGACAAATAATCATTACAATATTTCCAACAGGGTGTCCAGGCGTGTACACGGCAGTAGATGGTGCACTTGAATGGGAAGAGAGATGAGATGTACCTTCTTTCTTCTTTGATGGGGCGCGTTTAGTAAGAGGCACATGCCATGGTGAGTTTTGATCTGTGTGCAGTAGGAGGCACATGCGCGTGCAGATCATATAGGGGGAAGCGGTTTGAAATTTTGAACGAGAAGGAGACTCTGAAGTTTCAGCTATTGTCTGTGGTGTTAAGGAGGAGCGGATTACGTTCATTCGGGAAAGAGGAAAAGGAGTTTAAAGACAACTGCGTTTTGTATTTTCATGGAAAACAAGGGAGATGGAAGCCTCGTGAAACGTCGGCCATGGCTAATGTGTGTGCAGAAAGACGGGAGTTTTATTTTATGGTCGAAGGGATATTACTGTGGCAATTTACGTGGGTCGATGATTTGTGGTGGGCGGGTAAACTGCAAAGTGGGCCGAAATAAAATATAATAAGAAAAAGAAAGAGAAAAAAATGGCAATGGCCATAAACAATAGGAGGACGCAGGTTGTATTCTTTGGAAAAGAAGAGGGCATGCGGGTCTGGGTTAGTAAAATGGGTTGTTGGCCAATATTAAGGAGTAAGGCCAGGTTTATTATTATAATAAAAAAGAGATTGAAGGCCCAAAAATAGGAACGTAATTAGCAGATAAGAACGAGGAAGAAGCTTAGGCGGTGTTTATTTTATGCTTTTAAGTTTTCGCCCACACTAAAATGCAAACGATACGTGTATAACATCAAAACCATTCGTTTTAGAAGCCAAAGTTAACATATAAAATAGAAAACAATTTTTATTTGTTTTACTTATTTTGGAAATTTACACAAGAAAGAGAGAATAAACCATTCCGTCGTCCCTCTTTTCTTTACATGGTCCCCTCCATCACACATTTCACTTCCTCTATTGTCCCTTAACTTTTTTTACGTTTTGCATCAATATTGAAGACTCAAAAATCAAAATTATTTTATACCAAACACTACCTTAAATTTGTGGAAAATAGGACTGTTATGTTAGGGGGGTATGCGGGTGGTTTAAGGTAAAGCCCAATATAAAATTTAATTATGTTTATACTCACATAGTATTAACTTTAAATTATTGTATCTTGCTAGTACATTAACGGAATTTAACAAAATAGGATTCGTTGGAATCGTGTGAGCGTAGGCTACACGATGAAGCTGGTTTGGAATAATTCGGAGCAAATTACAATTTTAGACAAAATAAAATGCCTGATAGGAATCAAGCGACATTAACCATTATTTAACGATTAACAACCCGACCATGGCCCTAAACAAAAATTAGCTGAGATTTCATAAACATATTTAGAACTGATAAATGATGATTGAATATTGTGTAATGGTTGTTTGGATGAATTTCTTATCAATTGGTTGAAGTTATAAATAAAATTATTTATATAAATTGTTGGTTAAATATTGATCTTATTTATTATCATATTTCATATTGATATGAAATCAGTGTTATTCATGTGGATTAACATTTGTTGATGCAGGGAAACAGGGTGAAGGGATCCTACTGGATTCCTTAACAATTATAATGTTGATTTTCATATATTGCATTATATGATGAAACACCCCACCTCCGTTAGGGTCACTCTCAAAGGGAATGCCCTAATTTTGGTGGAGGTTTATAAGTACAAGTCACAGATATACAAGACAGATATAAGAACACATATTTGTAAAACAGCGGAAGAACAACAAACTTTATTTCATTAAATCAAATACGTGTTACAACAACATCCTTTCCAAAAACGTAACATAACACTTTCATAATCTGTCTTGAGTACATTATTTAAAGAAGCATAAATAAAACATAGATAAACTGCAAAAGCCCTTTAGTGGATTGTCCAAAGCCATAGTTCAAAACAGGAAAGTCCAAGCAATACATTTCTCTTCTTCAAAGCTGGATGTTGAGGCTGGTCAAGCTGCTGTGTTCCCTCCCTGAGGACCTGGGGGGGGGGGAGGGGGAAACGGAAGAAAGAAGACGAAAGAAAAATAGAGTCAGACATAAAGCCTGAGTAAGTCTAGTACTACTTTGTCTATGAATAAAGAACTGGGTATGATAAGTAAAACAGGAAGTGGGCAAACACTATGAACTTGGTTAAGTTATCTAGGGTCGAATATACTATCGTACCCCATGTTAATCTCTGAACCCATATAAACTAGTTTCCAATTTGCACCCCATTATCAGGGTGATGTGATCCATTCAATGATGATCGGCTCCTACTCGCATAGTTACGTGTGTCTTACGGCCCCCGATGTCTGTAGTTACCTATGCTGGTCCCGCCATGGGGTGTATCAAGTCTCATAGTGGCAACCCGACACAACCTTAGAGTGCACAGGTATGCTACTGGTGTCCAGTGCCTTATTTTTCTGCGCCGGAGTGTGTGCACGCCCGCACTCCGTTAGAACCTACACTGCTACACCACCGCCGTCGCTTTGACCTCTCACAATCAGCCCAGTAATCGTGCCCCACCCTGCCTAGTTTCAGGGTATCCTGATACACCTTTTAGGGTTACTGCTGAAAAGGGTCCCCCGTTACTAGGTTTTCTATCTCTAGCCAACATGCTAAGTTGGTTAAGTGTTTCTAACCTAACCCCACCAGTCCGTTTAGTTTAGCATGTTCCATTTTGATTAAGTCTTTAGTCCACTTAATCCTAACAATCCTGACTCAGCCTTAATTGTCTTATTAAGGCCCTGACCTCTCACATTAGACAGGTATTGTTGTGGCTGCCTGTTGCCGGTTGGTTCCGGGCAGTCTTACGCCACAACTCAGTCTAACCTCGGGTCTTTGCTGGGCTCCATGTTTAACCTCCCACATTGGATAGGTATTGTTGTGACTACTGGACAGCCGGGCGGTTCCGGGCAGGTTTACATCACAACTCAATCCAACCTCGGGTTAAACACATCGTATTTTCTACATTTACATATCTTGTCATTCTTCTTTATTTATATGTAAATATTTGCGGCCCATTATTAGCTTAATGGTGTAAAGGTTACACCAATCATGGGCCCAACCCATACTTGACTTGGGCCCTTCTATTTTATATTTTCATTCATTAATTAATTTTAACCCAACGTTGTTTTCCCCCGTTTTACACGTCCGTTCATATATATTGGGCTTAGCCTTTTAAAGCCCAATTTAGCCATGCAAAAAGGGGAGGCTTATGGCGTATACACAAAGAGGGGAAGGTGAGCGCATGAACTTGCATAAGACGTTGGGAATACATAATAGAAACTGGTGTACTTGCATAGTGGTAACATAGGTGGCATGAATCAAAGCATGTGAACTTGCATAGGTTTAACTACAACATGAACCTATATTCTTATTTAGGCATAATGTCAAACATAAGTATGTCATAAATATTTTTAGCATAAACACGGCATAATGTCAAACATAAGCATGGCATAAGTAAAGTTCTATTTGTTCATGGCATAAACATAAACAAGTCATGTTCATAAGGTTTCTACATGTTTACAAAGGGGATACTTTGTTACTAACACAAAAGCATAGTTCAACTTAATCAAAGTCTAATCACATAACGATGGTATAAATATACTTATGCATAAATATTCCTAATCATGGTGTTTGCTTTAAACTTGCAAAAAGGGATTTTTGAGTCTAACCTAGCCATGTCTCACATATGTCATCATATAATTCTTTTAAACAAGATAAACTTAATCATGGATTTCAATTGTGCCAAATATCATTCATAGCCTAGCCATATTCACAAGCATGACTTAATATATGGATTATGGTGTCAAAATTCCAACATAGTTTCATATGAACTATAACAACCAACTTGTCTCAATTGCTTGCAAAACGATTCATGCACAAAATATACATCATGACAACATAATAACAATGCCCCAAACTTGCATAAATTTCACCCAACTACATACATGTAGCTTCAACATAGATTACATAATTTGCGCAATATTCCAAACGTATATTTGCATAGAACTACCGCATGTAGTTCTTTATAATGAATAACATAATTTTGCACAAACATGAATTACTTCCATTGCCACAATTCAAGCATACACATCAACACAGTTGTTTATTTATACCAAAGTAATACTCTACTTACAATGGTTGCGGTGAATTCTCTAATTAAGAGACACGATTCCTTTGTTGAATTGATTAGCTTTAGGTTTCTTGAATTTCTTTAGGCTTTAGAACTTTCTTCCTAACTCTCTCTCTAGTCGGCGGCTAATCTTTGTCGTTCCTCAGCAACATGGCGGCTATAATCTTATTTTGAATGAATAGATTAGGGTTTAGTCTAGGGTTGTTTATATAGAGGTTAGGAATTGATTAGGACCATTGATGTTGCTAGGTTAGATCGTAGCCATTCATTAGGAAGAGAGACCAATAAAAACCCGCCACCTAGCCCTAATGACAAAGCAGACCACAGAAATTCGACCACACACCGACCTGGCCAGCCAGGGCTAGACCAGACCTGGCCAGTAGGTCATTTTTGACCTGGGCGCACTTGGCAGGTGCGCCAGGTCAAAAATGTACTGGCACACTTCACAGGTGCGCCAGTTCATTTTTGTTCTGGCGCACTTCCCAAGTGCGCCAGTGCATTCTGGCCCTTTTTCAGTTTTTCGCCCAACTTCGTTCGTCCATAACTTCTTCATACGATATTCGTTTTTCGAAAACTCGGACTCTATTTCGCGTATTTTTCCGAGACGAACGCAATGGCGTATCCCGTTTCCCTTAGTTCTTTGATTTGAAATTAATTATACTTTAATTTGTGAGTTTCACAGTCATAGAATTCACGGGGTGTTACATTCTCCCCCACTTAAAAGGATTTCGTCCCCGAAATCTTCAAGTTAGGAGGAATGTAAATCCTAACATCCAATCATCCATCTACTCATCCATCAAACACGAGCATCCATTGTCCTTAAAAGACTTCTAATGCTTCATGATCATATGCGAAGTGTGTGTATATGAACTTATCTAATGCAAAATCAGGCGGTCCACTGATTCAGTTGACCTCCTTAATGCAAATTATGTAAGTGCCATGAATCCATTATGTATGCAAATTTTCCTATTCATGATTCTACATGAGTGCACAACCATTCAATACAAATGCAGCATCCACATGACAACACATTATAGTTCAACCACATACGAAAGCAAACATATATGCATATGCAATATGAAGTGACTGAGCCGATCTAAAACCTAGATTGTGTGTGTATATGCAACCACGAGCAACCACTAGCAATCACTTGCAACCACTTGCAACCATCATACATAACATGTTTCAACTACATGTTTTCATCCAAAAAGATTCTACCTAAAGGATAAGGTCGAGGAAATATACCTAAAAAGATAGATAAAAGCGCAACTTAAGGAAAGAGAAAGATCAAGGATGTACCCTCGAACAGAAAAGGGTAGGCTGTACGGATTCTAGCTTCAGTTTCCCAAGTCGCGTCTTCCTCGGCGTCGCTCCACTGAATTTTGACGAGCTTGACTTCACGGTTGCGTAGTTTCTTCACTTCCGTTCCTAATATGCGGGTTGGAACTTTCCTTATGGTTGCCTCGCGTTCCACTTCGACTTCTTCGAGGATATTTGGCTCTACCACTTCAGCAGACTCATGTAGACATTTTCGGAGATGTGAAACGTGAAAAACGTTGTGGACTCCAGCCAACTTCTCGGATAGCTCTAATCTATAGGAAATTTTCCCAATTGTTCCTATCTAAAGGTATAGTCGAAGTAAAAACTTTGTGCCCATTAGGCAATGTCAAAACTGAAAACCTATGCCACATATATATTGATTAGGAGAAGAACTCCCTAAGCATCAGCCCCGAAGACCGAAATCAACATCAGACTGTCACCCAAAGAGTTACTCAACCCAACTACCATATATGATTCTAGGCAACTAAGCATGATGGACTCCTTTTAGGTCATAAGGGAGTCCCTTCCTAAGACCAATCTGTATCATATAAAACCCAAAAACTTTAGTCAAACCGATGAACACGCTCGAGCCCCAACATGTGTTACTAACAGATGAGTCATACTCCCTATGTGGTTTGCAACAGAAATTGGACTGAGAATGGGACCGAGAGGATATACAGAAAAGATACTATGCAAGTAAGCTCTACAGGAATCAAGGAATCAAGGATATACTCTTAAGAAGAGATACGATGCACGAATCTAGTCTTCAATCTTCTAAGTCGCACTTCCTTGAGCTTAACTCCATTATGCTTTGTCTGTCTTTAACTTCACAATTTCGTAGTTTCTTAATCCTTGTTTCCAAAATATGAGTTGGAACCCTTGCCTCTCGTTCCTCTTTCACTTATTCTCCTACTAGTATACTTGGCTCAAGCCTAACTGCGTACTCATGGTTCCATGCAAGCTCTCCAAAATTCATTAGTGAATCTTGGATCTTGTTCACTTACTAGAAGGTATTCCACATAGATGAATTATCTCTTGAAAATAAAAATATGTACTTACTAAGGTGATTCTTTACAACTCATGCATCAGCGAAATGAACCTTCAGCCTTAGTGGCGAACACTACTGGAGCGCCCTATTCTGAAATGCTCCTCCTAATGAACCCCTTTTCTAGAAGCTCTTTAATCTATTTACTGAGCTCTTTCCTTTCTCATGGAGCCATGTGTCTAATGGGCAACGCAACGGGCTTTACATTATCTACAAGATATATGCGGAAATCTATTTCCCGCTTTGGAGGCAAGCCCTTCACCTCTTCGAAGACATCCGGATATTCCCGGACCACTCTAACTGATTGCAAGTTTTCAACAGAGGCATCTAGCGATTCAAGATAACTAAGAATAACCGCATACGAGGGATTACAAAAAATTTCCAAAGTATTACCGAGCTGGGTTAGGAGCCTAACAACCCTTTTCTCACAATCAAGGATGGCCCCATTACTGGATAGCCAATCCATACCCCAAATCAAACCATACCCCGAAAAGCCCAAAACAAAGGCACTACATAGAAATTCTACGCTTAGAATAGAGATTTTTCAATCCCACAC
Source organism: Allium sativum (assembly GCA_030737875.1). Lineage (NCBI taxonomy): Eukaryota > Viridiplantae > Streptophyta > Magnoliopsida > Asparagales > Amaryllidaceae > Allium > Allium sativum. The sequence continues at coordinate 40,077 of JASFAX010002314.1, forward strand.
AGATCATAGACAAATGAGTTGGGCCCCCAATTGGGTTTGAAACAATTAAGGGGTCCTCTACCATACTAGTTTTTAGGTGCAGAAATTCTACTAAAGCAGACGAGATAAAGGAGTGTAATGCGCCAGAATCAAATAAAGTGCGAACGGGGTGATCGTAAAGATAAACTACACTTTCTACAGAAGTGTTTGTACCTCGCTGTTGCAAAGGTGGCGCTTCCAGCACATGAACCTGTGCCCCTGGGGTGGATCCAGCCCCCTGCCCCTGTCCTCGTTTCTTTGGGCAATCCTTAGCCCTATGGCCCGTCTGACCGCATGAAAAGCACCCACCATTCTCCTTGGTCTTCTTTTTCCGGCAGTCCTTTACTAAGTGCCCCACTTTGCCACAGAAATTACACGTCCTCTTCTCTTTGTTGCCTTCCCCGCCTTTTTTAAAGTCTGTCTTCTTAGGCTGCAAACCCTCTTTCTTCCCTTGAGAGCTTTCTGCCTTTGTCTCCTTCTTGCCCTTATCCTCCTCATTCAGCAATGCCATTTGCACCAATCTTTCATACGTGGCTCCCATGGGAATATGGGTCATGGCCAAACTGTGTAATGGCTCATTTAACCCTTTGACAAAACGGAGAGCCTTCTTGTGCGGGGTATTGACTAGGTCAAGCCCAAACCTAGCCAGCTCATCGAACTGATTCACATATTCTCTGACTGTCTTGTCCCCTTGTTCAAGAAATAGGAATTTTTCTAACTGCAAACTCCTTTCTGCATCTGAGAGAAATTTGGTCTCAAACCTTGCCCTAAAGTCCTCCCATGTCTCCACTGGTCTTTCAGCATTAGTGACTTCCCACCAGTAGGAAGCCTCACCCTTCAATAGCCACACTGCCAACTGTACTTTTTGTCTATCTTCTACCTCAAAGATGATGAATAGGTCTTCAGTTTCTTTCAGCCAATTCCTAGCTGCTACGAAGGACTCAGTTCCATGGAAATCCCTTCCTCCCATGGCTTTAAAATCTTTACATATCTTAGCGAATGCGTTTCCCCGAGGAGGAGGTGGAGGAAAAGGTGCTGCTGCAGCTGGATGATTTCCTTCAGTTGGGGAAGGAGGAACGGTAGGACCTGGCTGAGTGGCCCTTGCTTCTAAGAGCCGCCTAAACCAACCAGGTATTGGCACCCCTTCCGGCAAGTTAAGTTCTTGGGACATGCTGAAACAAAAAGGATAGATTCAAAACGAAGGATAGAAGATAGTACCTATGGCTTTGGGGACTTTGCCTTTTTAAAATAAAATAATATTTTTCTTTCATAAATGCTTCTTTAAATTTCCTTTTTTGAAAATAATTTTTGAAAACTTTTTATCTTATCTGGTAAACCTATGCTCTGATACCAAGTGAAACACCCCACCTCCGTTAGGGTCACTCTCAAAGGGAATGCCCTAATTTTGGTGGAGGTTTATAAGTACAAGTCACAGATATACAAGACAGATATAAGAACACATATTTGTAAAACAGCGGAAGAACAACAAACTTTATTTCATTAAATCAAATACGTGTTACAACAACATCCTTTCCAAAAACGTAACATAACACTTTCATAATCTGTCTTGAGTACATTATTTAAAGAAGCATAAATAAAACATAGATAAACTGCAAAATCCCTTTAGTGGATTGTCCAAAGCCATAGTTCAAAACAGGAAAGTCCAAGCAATACATTTCTCTTCTTCAAAGCTGGATGTTGAGGCTGGTCAAGCTGCTGTGTTCCCTCCCTGAGGACCTGGGGGGGGGAGGGGGAAACGGAAGAAAGAAGACGAAAGAAAAATAGAGTCAGACATAAAGCCTGAGTAAGTCTAGTACTACTTTGTCTATGAATAAAGAACTGGGTATGATAAGTAAAACAGGAAGTGGGCAAACACTATGAACTTGGTTAAGTTATCTAGGGTCGAATATACTATCGTACCCCATGTTAATCTCTGAACCCATATAAACTAGTTTCCAATTTGCACCCCATTATTAGGGTGATGTGATCCATTCAATGATGATCGGCTCCTACTCGCATAGTTACGTGTGTCTTATGGCCCCCGATGTCTGTAGTTACCTCTGCTGGTCCCGCCATGGGGTGTATCAAGTCCCATAGTGGCAACCCGACACAACCTTAGAGTGCACAGGTATGCTACTGGTGTCCAGTGCCTTATTTTTCTGCGCCGGAGTGTGTGCACGCCCGCACTCCGTTAGAACCTACACTGCTACACCACCGCCGTCGCTTTGACCTCTTACAATCAGCCCAGTAATCGTGCCCCACCCTGCCTAGTTTCAGGGTATCCTGATACACCTTTTAGGGTTACTGCTGAAAAGGGTCCCCCGTTACTAGGTTTTCTATCTCTAGCCAACATGCTAAGTTGGTTAAGTGTTTCTAACCTAACCCCACCAGTCCGTTTAGTTTAGCATGTTCCATTTTGATTAAGTCTTTAGTCCACTTAATCCTAACAATCCTGACTCAGCCTTAATTGTCTTATTAAGGCCCTGACCTCTCACATTAGACAGGTATTGTTGTGGCTGCCTGTTGTCGGTTGGTTTCGGGCAGTCTTACGCCACAACTCAGTCTAACCTCGGGTCTTTGCTGGGCTCCATGTTTAACCTCCCACATTGGATAGGTATTGTTGTGACTACTGGACAGCCGGGCGGTTCCGGGCAGGTTTACATCACAACTCAATCCAACCTCGGGTTAAACACATCGTATTTTCTACATTTACATATCTTGTCATTCTTCTTTATTTATATGTAAATATTTGCGGCCCATTATTAGGTTAATGGTGTAAAGGTTACACCAATTATGGGCCCAACCCATACTTGACTTGGGCCCTTCTATTTTATATTTTCATTCATTAATTAATTTTAACCCAACGTTGTTTTCCCCCGTTTTACACGTCCGTTCATATATATTGGGCTTAGCCTTTTAAAGCCCAATTTAGCCATGCGAAAAGGGGAGGCTTATGGCGTATACACAAAGAGGGGAAGGTGAGCGCATGAACTTGCATAAGACGTTGGGAATACATAATAGAAACTGGTGTACTTGCATAGTGGTAACATAGGTGGCATGAATCAAAGCATGTGAACTTGCATAGGTTTAACTACAACATGAACCTATATTCTTATTTAGGCATAATGTCAAACATAAGTATGTCATAAATATTTTTAGCATAAACACGGCATAATGTCAAACATAAGCATGGCATAAGTAAAGTACTATTTGTTCATGGCATAAACATAAACAAGTCATGTTCATAAGGTTTCTACATGTTTACAAAGGGGATACTTTGTTACTAACACAAAAGCATAGTTCAACTTAATCAAAGTCTAATCACATAACGATGGTATAAATATACTTATGCATAAATATTCCTAATCATGGTGTTTGCTTTAAACTTGCAAAAAGGGATTTTTGAGTCTAACCTAGCCATGTCTCACATATGTCATCATATAATTCTTTTAAACAAGATAAACTTAATCATGGATTTCAATTGTGCCAAATATCATTCATAGCCTAGCCATATTCACAAGCATGACTTAATATATGGATTATGGTGTCAAAATTCCAACATAGTTTCATATGAACTATAACAACCAACTTGTCTCAATTGCTTGCAAAACGATTCATGCACAAAATATACATCATGACAACATAATAACAAAGCCCCAAACTTGCATAAATTTCACCCAACTACATACATGTAGCTTCAACATAGATTACATAATTTGCGCAATATTCCAAACGTATATTTGCATAGAACTACCGCATGTAGTTCTTTATAATGAATAGCATAATTTTGCATAAACATGAATTACTTCCATTGCCACAATTCAAGCATACACATCAACACAGTTGTTTATTTATACCAAAGTAATACTCTACTTACAATGGTTGCGGCGAATTCTCTAATTAAGAGACACGATTCCTTTGTTGAATTGATTAGCTTTAGGTTGCTTGAATTGCTTTAGGCTTTAGAACTTTCTTCCTAACTCTCTCTCTAGTCGGCGGCTAATCTTTGTCGTTCCTCAGCAACATGGCGGCTATAATCTTATTTTGAATGAATAGATTAGGGTTTAGTCTAGGGTTGTTTATATAGAGGTTAATAATTGATTAGGACCATTGATGTTGCTAGGTTAGATCGTAGCCATTCATTAGGAAGAGAGACCAATAAAAACCCGCCACCTAGCCCTAATGACAAAGCAGACCACAGAAATTCGACCACACACCGACCTGGCCAGCCAGGGCTAGACTAGACCTGGCCAGTAGGTCATTTTTGACCTGGGCGCACTTGGCAGGTGCGCCAGGTCAAAAATGTACTGGCGCACTTCACAGGTGCGCCAGTTCATTTTTGTTCTGGCGCACTTCCCGAGTGCGCCAGTGCATTCTGGCCCTTTTTCGGTTTTTCGCCCAACTTCGTTCGTCCATAACTTCTTCATACGATATCCGTTTTTCGAAAACTCGGACTCTATTTCGCGTATTTTTCCGAGACGAACGCAATGGCGTATCCCGTTTCCCTTAGTTCTTTGATTTGAAATTAATTATACTTTAATTTGTGAGTTTCACAGTCATAGAATTCACGGGGTGTTACATATGATGTGTTAAATAATCGGTTGTTGGTTGTTGTGTGTTTGGGATGCTGAATAACATTAACCCTGAAATAATTGGTACTTAAGTACCTTAAAAATATATTGGAAATGAATTCAAAATTTGAAAAGGAGAAATCTATTATTTATTATTTTAAATAATAGAAATTTAATCTTGATTGGGCTAGAATACAATAACTTGTTTTAATTATATAAAACAAACAGTTTGATTTAAAAATGATATTTAAAATGGAATGAAATAATTATCATTGAGAAATTTGGGAAATATGAATTCGAGAATAGATTTTTAAATGGGAAATGGGAATTCGTTTCAAAAGAAACGATGAAATTATTTTGATGTTCGAAATGCAAACAGAATTGAAATCCATAAGGGTTATAATTGGAATTCGACTGTGTCGAATTGTATATAAATAATCTGTTTTTAGAAATTATATATATATATATATTTGATAAGATAGTTAATAGTTGGTTTAACACCCATAATTTATAATCAAATAGTAAGTTGAGATTCAGTTATAAACTGGATTAATAATTAATGAGAAGTTGACTTGTAGATGAAGTTTATGAAGTGAAGTTGGATTATATTTTTAGAAAATAATTTGATAGATTAAATTTTAACTACTAATAATATTTATTGATAAAACCAAGTTTAGATTGACTAACGAGATCAGATTCTATAAGAAATAATATTCACGTTTTGTAATGGTTTAGAAGCAAACGGTTTGTAGATTAAAATGATTATAGTGGAAATTGGAAATGTTTTCCAATGTTAATAATGTATATTTTCTAAAATACAAGAAATAAGGGATATTGAAAAGGGATGGAAATGTTTTTTAAACATTAATAATGTACATTTTCTAGAAAAAGGGGAAAATAGAGTTTATAATATTTGGAAATGTTTTTCCAAGAAAAGCGAGGGACTAAACGGGATTGAGAAATATCTGGAAAGATATGGGAAGCTGAGAAATTAATGTTAATTAATAACGGCCAGTGATTGTTTCATGCTTAGCTATAAATTTGAATGGTTGTTGTTTTTCTTTGATAGTTAAATCACCGGCTACCAAAGATTTTTTTACCATCATTGTCAAATACGGAGAGACTGGTTGGATTTATTATCTAAAAACCACTCCGTATATGCATAGGCATTGCGAATTAGATTATGTTGGATATAATTGAAGACGGAGTGAAAGGCAAGGGCAGTTCTACTTACAAAATCATGCTTTCGATTTGTCTAGACCCAGAACAACTTGTATGGACGAATGTCTGACAGAGTATTCCTAACAGATCACATAAGACGATCTTTTCAAAGTATTATGTCAGGTGGTGAAGGAATTCATTTCTCTCAGCTTTTACACTCGTAATATTTTTGGGAAGATCAACTAGTGATTTGACTGGTTTGAAGATGTGGCATTCAAAATGTATGGTGGCCAGATTTTCTAAAAGGTATACATAGCCTCAAGCCTTACAACCAGGAAATGACCAAAATGGGGAAGGCAGCATGGCTAGTTGGGTCATATCCAAGCAGGATATATTTGTCACCGATCTAGAGAAATTTCATTATTTGTTCTTCTTTTGATTCTGTATCATACGGATTATGATTGGATGGCCGGCAACCATGGGTGATAATATATTCGCAACACTCAAGCTAAATGAGTGTGCGGTCATGTGTGGCCAGGTTGCAAGATGTTCTTGTTAAATTTCAGTGTATCTCCTTTAGAGTACACTGATCGGAAGGTGGTCCCATACCTTAACATAGTTGGAATCCAG
>JASFAX010002315.1:0-46454 GCA_030737875.1 Allium sativum
ACATCTTTTCACCATTAAAGCTTAGAGAATCGAAGATCTGCATCGTTTGAAGCTAGATCTATGCCATTCCAAAAGAGAGTTCATCAAATTGAAGAGTATGGGTAAAATCCTTCACTTCCGGATCTGGATCAAAGTGTTTTTGGACTATTTTGGGACATTGGTGAGTGATATGCATCTCTCACACAGATTCGATCAAGTATATGAGTTCTGTGATCTTAATTTCATCATTCTCAAGTCGTTTTCCTTAGATCTACATCATGGTAATTTTATTTCATATGAATCACCATAGGATCTGATTTAGCAACTGAAAACCGATAATTTCTATGTCATTCCATATGTATATGCAAGTTAGATCCATGATTTTAGTTCATATGATCATTTAACATGATTTGGGTGAATTTTACATGATAGTTATTATTTCCATGATGTTAGCAATTTCATGACATGATTATAATCATACTGGATGGATTGGATGAGTTTATTTCGTCATTAGAATCTGTTGACGAAGTTTTGGTCAAGTTTGGAGAAGGTTCGGATCATGCTTGTCATAATTACGAAAATGCCATTGTGCCTGTTGTCTGATAGCTATCTGCTTGACTAGAAGTGTGTCCTCTTGACCAGAATTGTATCTGCTTGACCAGAAGTGTGTCCGTTTGACCAGAAGTGTGTGCGCTTGACCAGAGTGGGGGTGCTCGATCAGAGGGTGGTCAACCAGGGTGTGCTCGACCAGGGTACGCTCGACCAGGGGGTGCTTGACCAAAAGTGTGAGCTTGACCTATGTGTGTGCTCAACCAGGGTGTGCTCGACCGGGGGTGCTTGATTTGAAGTGTGTACGCTTGACCAAAAGTGTGTCCGCTTGACCAAGAGTGTGTCCGCTTGACCAGAAGTGTGTCCGCTTGAACACAAGTGTTTACGCTTGACCAGAAGTGTGTCCGCTTTACCAGAAGTGTGTGCACTTGACCAGAAGTGTGTTCAGATCGGTTGTGTACCCAAAGGGAACTGAGTCGGTTTGGGCTCATATGTGAAGGGTTTTTAGCAGCATTTGTAAACGCTGTGGTTAATTGCATAAACGCTGTAGTTTATTTCATAGCAAATAGATGTAATGCTATGAATTGTGTTGAACCTTATATTGATGTTTTTTTTGTTCAGTAATGATTGTGACTTCGAAGAGAGTTCAAGAGGGAATGCTTGAAGTGATGTGATGTGTTTGTTGATCATGGAGATGTAACGAATAGGAAGACGACTCAAGTTGGACTTGAGTTTGTGGATAATGGATACTCGAGGCTGGGTTTGAGTTTGTGGATAGTCGTCGGCGATGCCAACTAGAGTTATGGAGGGATTATCATTTTCGTAAGTTCTAACGAGCTCAAAGTAAAGGTATAATAGGGGCACCTAAAAGGCTAGTTGGACTAGTCGAATACCCTGCACCCATTGGATGGGCCTAGTTGTCTTTGGGAGCAAATGTATGTTGGACATACAATAGTCTGGTTAGAATTGGGGTTACCATTAGCCCTTGATGGATGGCATGGTAACATGGCCAGTCATACGATTAACGATGGTTTCAAAGCAGGATTGACGATGATAGCCAAAGTCAGTCATGTACGTTGTTTGTATCGTCTCACATAGATTGTCCGACGTCGAAGGAGATGTTTCTTGGGTGCTTGTCTGATATTGGTTTAGGCCTTTGTGGATTGGGCTTAAGGGATGTTGAATTCGATTAGGATGGTTCACGTGAGATATATAATCTAGATGCTGTGAGTGCTATTGTTTGGTTGCTTCTGATTGATAGGAACGAATGGTCATTTTGGTTTCTATCTATGTATGGTTGAAATGTTTGTTATAAAGGCTATCACTGTCTAATGTGGGAAGTTGGGCTTGGAGTTCCTTTTTGGTAATGTGATTGGTAGATTGATAGTTAATATTCCTATTCTCATATACTTTATTGATGATGTTTGTTAGTTGTTTTATCGCTCAATAAGACTATAGTCTGACTCAAGGTTTTATTTTTCCTCTTATTACCTTTGGTTGTTCATCTGATTGTTGGATGGGTAGACTAGGTGGCAGGTGATAGTTTAGCGAGCAGGAGGCTGACGTACTATCTTTCCTACTATATAGTATTTGGATTTCTGCTCTTTGCTATTATGTGAGTGTTGTAGTGAGGCAAATTTGTATAAACACTATTGTTGTAGTCCAAGTGTATGGATATTACTTTCTAGTTGTTATGAAAGTTTGGTGTTTTCTGCTTCACCATTAATACCTATTGTATATGTTCTATTATATTTTATCCTTGTACTGTGGGTTACGACAGGTTCCGTTTGGGGTTTACTTCCCTTGATGATCGTCCGTAACTGCCTGACATGCCTTTCAGCATATCATTCTTCTTGTTTAGTGCAGGGGTTGTGGGCGGTCGTCATAGCGTAACCATCATTTACTACCGCATCATATTCGATTCAGCTTGTTGTTCTTTCATTGTCTCATAGAGTTACTTTCTATCATTTGGCCTATCCATTTTTGTCCTTAGACAATATTAAGTGGATTTCCATAAGGCGCAGTTTTGTAGAAGATTTCCTTTCTCATCAAATCGCTCTTAAGATATGGTGATGTGGAACCCTCCTATAGCACCAATAGTGTTTGTAACACGAGACTGAGCATTTTGCTACCATGATATGGTTAATTAAAGATCATAAAAGTTGGTTTGAGCTATAGCCGCAGTGCAATACATCTCATTGTTTACAGCCATTGTTTTGGGAGTTTCGATGTTGTTTTTTTGTCGTCGTTTTTGTTGTTTTCCCTTTCAAGCATCGGGCTCTTGGCTTGGTGGTGATTCGTGCTTGTAACTGTTTGTGTTGTTTAAACCGCACGCCTTACGTTAATGAGATTTCTATGTTTGGAATGTTTATGTCATTCACACATGCCTGTTCGAACGAAATCTCATTTCTTATCTAAACCAACAGTTGTCCTAGAGCTGGAAAGAATAGAATTCCGTGTTGGATAAATTTTAGTAAAGGACCGCTTTTGCATTGTTTTCATAACGGTTATAGAAATAAATAAATCACCATTCCTTGTTAAGCTAAAATTTATGTTGGCCTTTTTGTGTGTGATTTCAATTTTCGTATTTTTGGCGCGACTGACTTCCTTTTTTGACAACATGTGACTTGAATCGTTTAAGTTTCCGCAAAATACATTCTTGAAACTTTTAGAAATCGTTCTGGAAGAAACATTTTATCATTTTTAAATTTTTACTGAATCACTTTCTTTTATTTCGATTCATGCGAAAACACAAAATTTTGATACAACAGTTTAGGCATATTTAAACGTCTGTTTTACATTAAAACGGGTGATTTGAATGGTGCAAAACGCACGTTACCGAAATTTTGATTTTTTATACGAATCTCATATGGAAAGTGAAACGGTATTGAAAAGAAATTTTCAAAATAAACATAAAAGTTTTTAAGTGAAATTTAATTTTTGTGAAAAATTTCGATTTTTGGTCACATGATTAGCGTAAGGAAGATGTTTGGATGGTTTGTGTGCGCGTTTAGCAGTGCAGTAGGACCAATGATACGATAAAAACGATAACGACAAGAAGGAAAGGCTGTTTGAGTCTTGGAAACGTTGTTTCGATACCTTGTCAACGATGCACGTGAGTTATTAATTAAGTCGTTTGACATTTTAGAGCTTGTTTTAAGCCTTCTTTACAGTCTATAGATAGAAATTTTCGGAGTATTTGAGTAACTTAGGTGAAAATTCCAATGTAGGGCGGGAATTGGAATATTTGCAAGTGGAGGAAATGTAGAAGTTCTTTGCTTTGACTTCCTTTACCCGATTTAGGAGAAATTAAATAGGGAACGATTAGATTGCATGATGTTTTAGATGATAGGGTTTAGATGCAAATTTGGTTGCTTCACACTTCTATTCATAGTTGTGTGATGGTTATGGATGAAAAAGAATTTTAAAAATTTGCATTCATATGGAAGTGCTAGTATATTTAGGATGTTTTGCATCATGTTTTCAAAAATGCTTTAAAATTTCAATGCATACATATAGTGGGCCCGATTTAGAATCATCTTGTATGCATATTTTGGTTGAAATGCATTATGTATACCATGCACATATATATACATGGTTGCAAAGTGGATGTACATAAATTGGTTGTGTAGGATAGGAAACTAGGTGTCAGAATATCAAGACGAAATTCCTTTTAAGGGGAGGAATGCAACAACCTGGAGTTTTGACAATAGATTAGTTATATAATGAGATTCTCAAAAATAGGAATTTTTGCAAATGACGGAATTTGACCATGAAACTTTAACTGATGCTTTCGTCTCGGAATTTTGGTCAACTTTCATGTTTGGAGTTTCGCGAACGGAGTCCGTATGAAAATATTACGGACGAAATACAAAAAACGAACGGAAATAAATAAATAGAATAATTAATATATATCTTTCCCTCTTTGACCTGCCCGGTGGTAACATCCCATATTTTTGGTAATCAGATAATTAATATATTTTATTATTTTAAATATTTATTTGGGATTATAAATGGATTTATAATATATAATTCGTTTATATAACAAACTTTGAAAGTTATATTTATATTTGATTATAAATCGAGCTCGTAACGTCGCGGCGGTTTGTAATTATGATTTGAACTTTAATTGAATAAACAGGATCCGAGATAAGTAGGAATTTTGTGAAACAAGAAATGTTTGAATCTTGTTGATTATAATTTTCTAATGAAAGAGAAAATGGAGATTTCATATTATAGATTGTTAGTTATGCCTAATTCAAATTTTCGAATAGTTGCTATGGAATTCGTTAATAAACGATAACGCTTATTTTAAAAAAATTAAAGGATTTTTAATACAATTTGAATAACATTTAACCCAAAAATTTTAAGCATTGAGTTTTATATATATTGGTTTATTCTGAAGCCGTATAATATTTCAATTGGAGATATACAATAATAATAATAATTTATTATTATTATTTTAATAGAATTGTTTTGGATCTAATTATATTTCATCGATATTATATAAGCTTTAGAAATAGTCGTTTTCCAAAAGATCTCCATTTTCGATAAAATGAATTTTATTGGAATACGTATAGCTAGTTATTTGTAGATTTCCAGTTTAGACCCAATTGGAGTTGTTTTATTTGTTTGTGTAATTTAAGATGAACCGACGAATAAATTGAAATTAAAATAACGCCGTTGTGCAAGCGGAGTTGGTTTTCAGCGAAATTAATTTCATTGGGACCAGAACGTTGAGCATGGCAGTATATCCATTTTCATTACATTTGGAGTTAGTGTGGCGGCATGTATATTAAATGGGTAACGGTAAAGAACGTTTAACAATACAATTAAATATTGTATTATAATAAAATAAAATATAAATGCTTAATTGTTAAGAAAAACAAAGTACACACAGCTACCCTAGCGTAGACTAATCTAACATGTAAACTAATTCATGCCTAAGCAAGGAATTTATACACACCTACAACTATAAAATTGTAACAACTACTTTATTTCTTAGAAAACCCAAGTATAACTGTGCAAGATCAATCATCATTGTTGCTTTGACATGAAATTTACTTGTTAGTTTTTTTGTTTATCTAACTTAAGTTTCTTCTTATAATTTCCTTACCGGTTAGCTAATCATGTAAATGTTACTTCACCATAATCAGCATCACAAATAAAGAATAAATGGAATTTTATTGATCTAAAACGTGAAAACTACTTACAATTCTGGTGATATTAACATGTAGAAATTAAAAGAAACTAAGCACTATAGTATGTGTAATGTGAATTACAAATGCAGACTATGCCAAAATTTATGCACTACAAGCCTATAATGTTGCTTTAGGCCTAAGCAAGCATAGGAGTACAACCCATTTTCCTTCCTCGCCAAGTCCTTCGAACGCCTAGACCTAGCTATACCGTCTTCCTCCCATGCTATGTCTCCACTCAGTGAGTTTTCACCATCAAATGCCAACCTATACTACGTTCAGCAAGCTTAGGAATTTAATTACATCTCAACTCAAAATGTACATGCAACCTTTCCAAGCCCCAGGCTATACGGAATGCTTAAGTCCCAAGTATTTTATCATCTGCCATGTGCTTTCTCATCAATTAACACACGCATAACTCAAATTTTTTCCTAACCTAAATCCTATCACGTGCCTAACTTCTTTCTGCAAACCTAATGCGCTTCAAGCTTAAGGAAACCAACTCATATAACATAGCCTAACGTACAAATTGATATACGCATACCCAGGTGTGAAACGCAACTACCCTACCACACGCACATGCTATATTTGTGAAAAACCACATCCTACTTGTACGTGATGCAACTTTGAACTTATCCAATTTCGTTTTCTCACCTATATATATGGGGGCACCTTCGTTTCTTTTGTTTGTTTTCCTCTAGCATGAAATGAAGCCGTTTCTTTTTCTCTCTTCACAAAATATATACACAAATCCATGTAATATAATACTATTAACATAAGAAGTGTAGAGAGATGTGTTCTTCCGAGCTGGGATGTCGAGAAAATGGGTGGTCTGTGTGAACATGTGCATGGCGGCAGTTTCGTTTTTTGCGTGTTTTGTGGGTTCAGGCAGTCGACAGGGATTCATGCTTGCATCATTTTTGGAAGAAGGGAGTTCGTGGGGGTTTGCTGGTGTGGAAGTTGAATGATGCAGTGGTGGTGCGATTAGGAGCAGCGATGGGGAGTGGGTTCGTGAGTGAAGCGTGGGAAGGGAGGCTATTTAAAGGTTCTGGGTCATTTTCATGTGAGAAGTTTCCGAAAATAAAGATAGAAAAAAAATATACAAATGTGGGTATAGCAAGACTGTTCATGGGAAGACAAAGGTGGCACGTCAGTCGTAGCGAAGTGGGAAGGGGATTAAAGTACGGTGAAGAATAGAGCAGGCAGTAGCATTAGGTATTGGAAGCGAGGTCGAGTGGGTGGAGTAATTAAGAGGGTGGCGACGTTGGGTGAGGTGGCATGAGCTGGAGTAGGGTGGGTGGTGAAGAGTAACGGAGAGTGATGGAAGGAATGCGGTTAGAAAAGTATGAAAGAGGATATGAACAATAATTCATCATGTGGTCAATATTCAGATGTTCCTAATCGCGATAATGTGTGGGGATTTAATAAATGTAAGTATGTTGTTATAGTATAGTTAATAATTATAACTAAGGTTTTATGAGGAATTTTTGAACATGATAGTAACGAGCCTGGGTATTTTATACCTACCTAATTATGGTTTAGTAAATACAATTAGTTCATATAAAAGCTTTGTTACGAACGAAGGACAGAGTAAATAAGAAGATCGGGCCTATATATTTTCTAATCAATGTCGGGTCTGTTGTTCAAATTAAGAGTAACGGCCTAATGCTTTTTAAAACTAAAGTAATTAGTTAGATAAATAATATGATAATGAAATTTTAGTTTAATTACAATCGGATATGTTAGAACGTGAATAATTTTTCATTATATTAAGAGAATGGAACGAAACAAGCTGCATCAAGATCGTATAGACGAACGTAACATTTTGGAACTGGAATAGATGGAGTTGAAAGAAACTGAGATTTTTAGTTAAATTAGACGCTGGATTAATTTAACTAAAACAAACAGTTTTGGCGACGGATGGAAATCGAGCTGAGTTCAACTCACTCAGTTTTATCTCACTTATATTTATATAAGTCGGTTTAACATTTGTGTGCTATGGTTGTTTATAATTGGATGATTACTGCATATATTTATCTAATTGATTAAATTAAACATTTGTTTAATTTAATTTAATTTAATTTAATTTAATCGTTGTTTTTAACGATGGTAACCAATTTAGGTAACTTACCATGTTGGTCATATTTATAATAATATAAACGTATAAAATAAATAGCTGGATGCTTAGATTACTTTTATTGTTTGATTATTGAAATTGTTTCTGAATATTGAATTGAATGAATTTATTTGAGGTAACCTATTTGGATGCAGGGAAAAATAGTTTGGAGGGATCCATTTGGATTCCTCAAATATATGAATATTATTAATTTTCATATTATCATTATATGAACTTCTCTAGTTGGATGCAGTGGCAGAGCTAGAAACTTGCGCTGAGGGGGTCACTTTCATAGTGCTTATTTGTAAAAGTTAAAGCCATTGTTATATTGTTTATAAAAATTTCACAACATCATATTTGATTACCTAGAAATTAGCATGCTATACAAATTACATAAAGTGGGGGTAGTAGGGGTGAGCAAAAAACCGAAATAAAACCGAAATCGAACAGAAACCGGTAAAAACCGAATTGAAAAAAATCCGAATCCGAAAATCAAAAAACCGAACCATACTAATATTTCGGTTTTATGTCCAAACCAAACCAAAAAAAACGAATCGAAAAAAACCAAACCGAACCGAATTATCAAATGTTGCACATTGTCTCTTGCTGCATGTTGTTTCGTACTATATAGTATATACACACTGGTCACTGCTTCACTCATTTGATTTAGTTGAATACATGATTAGGAGTAGACTAATATAAAATGTCCATTTCTTGTTTCTGTAGATTCTCTAGAATTCCAAGTTGCTACTGGTCTGCTGTAGTGTGGTTCACTGGAGTGCTCCTGCTCATTTCCTTTTTTTGTTTCTTGTCTTGGGCTTAAAGCTAGCTAGCTTAGCTTTGTACTCCTTTGGATGATTTATAGTCTATTTGTCTGTACTCTGTATCATGTGTCTCATTACACTCGGTCGAAATATTTTTTTTATAAATTTTTTTTATGGTTGTTTAAATTTATAATATTTTTTGTCTAAATCGGTTTTAAAACCGAAACCGAACCGATAAAAATCGAAATCGAGGTTTTGAAACCGAAATCGAAACCTAAACCGATGCTTCGGTAATCAATATTTAAAACCGAGGTCTTTCAGCTCCGGTTTCGATTTTACCCCAAAACCGAACCGAACCGGGGTTTGCTCACCCCTAACATAAAGGACCATTCTGTAAACTTGAAATGAATTTGTACTATACGTTCCTACCTAAAAGGAAAAACAAATGGCCTTTATTTTTTTTAGTCCCCTGCTGCATTTTAGCTGTACATTTAGTTTTCTTCCAATTTTTTGAGTAATCATACATATATATATATATATATATACACATATATAAAATTCCTGGGGGGTCACTAGCCCACCTCAGATACAAGGTGGCTCCGCCCTTGGTTGGATGACTGGTTTGGTTATTGATCATTGATTCGCAATTTAACATTTGTTAAATTTTAGCCAATGGGGAGTATTGGTTGCGTAATTGGCAACACTTAGCCTACAAATAAATCGGTGTATGAATGTTGATTTACCATCAGGTGAATCGGCGGTAATGAAGTTGAATATTTTATTTTATAATTAAAGATAGATTTTTAAATTTATTATTTCAAATGAAGAGTTATTAAAAGGAAATAATTATTTATTATTAAATATTTTACTTTATACGTAATTAATAAATGATTTTTTAAAACAAATTCTTATGTTAACAAGATTTACAAGCGAATGAGCTTAAAATGATGTAACGGTTAAGCGTTGGGTTAATTATTTATAAGAAACAATTAAGTGGAATTATTTGAATTAATTATAATTATAGTTTATTTAAAGGGAAGAATTAATTTGAATTGGTTAACGAAATAACCCTGATTTGAGTTGACTAAGTCAACTTTTTTAACTAGGATTGATTATTAAATTAGTTGTTGTTAATTAATCTAATGAAATGATTTAACGAATATTTGATTAATTATTAATAAGGATATAGAAACAAAATTAATATTTATTAAGTGGGGAAGTATGTAATGGCCCGAAATTCCATTCTCTTTGAGTCGACTAATAACATCACACGTCCAACCCAAAATGCACAGAAATACGAATCATTATTAGAAAAAAGTTAGAGGATGAGAAATAGAAAGAAAGAAATATTAGAATAGAAGAAAACAAAGATCACAAACTCACAACGAA
The DNA here is from genome assembly GCA_030737875.1 of Allium sativum. Classification (NCBI taxonomy): domain Eukaryota; kingdom Viridiplantae; phylum Streptophyta; class Magnoliopsida; order Asparagales; family Amaryllidaceae; genus Allium; species Allium sativum. The sequence continues at coordinate 9,996 of JASFAX010002315.1, forward strand.
ACGAATAAAATATATTAGATAACATAACTTTTGAAATACAAATCAATAACTGTAAAACATACCATCATCAGAGCACAACAGTTATTCCTGGAACTGTTATATACACCTGTTTCCAGATACAACATAGTACACAGCAGAAAATATGATAGTACATAGCTAACTGGTGAAGCCTTCTGCTTCAAGCTCCTCCAAGTAAATCTGTAAAACCCCGACTACTTGACTGCCCGTACAAATTTTGGCAACCAAGAGTTCAGGGAAAATAAAACAAAATAAACTCTGGGTCAGTCATGGGACTGGTGTGAGTAAACTCCAACCATTTGTTTAACTTTCAACATCTTTTCGAAAGAAATGATAATTGTAAGACCGATCCACACATAAATACGGATGGTTTTTACCTTAAGATAACCAAAATATTTTTGATATCAAAATCCAGTGATATTATAATAGTGTCTACGACAAATAAATAGAATCTAGCGGAACGCTTGCATCTCACGCTCCATATATAATATAAAATCAAAAACCACAGGGCACTTATTGGAGATTGTATTTCCAACATGACAAGGTATGGAACCACCTTCCGATCAGTGTACTCTAGAGGGAATACACTGGGGTTCAACAAGAACATCTTGCAACCCGGCCCACACATGACCGACCACTCATTTCGCTTGAGTGTATCGAATGTATATCACCAACGGTTGGGATCAACAACTATTTACCGAAAGGGATAACATCGATAGATTAAAGAAGCAATTAGAATTTCTCTAGATAGGTGATTATACATCCTAATGGGAGCGACCCACATAGCCATGTTGCCTGCCTGATTTTTTTCAATTTCCGGTTGTGAGGCTTGAGGTTTGAATTACCTTCAAAAACATCTGGTCACCATTCACTTTGAATGCCACATCGTTAGATCCGTCGGAAATCACAAACTGATTCCCATAAAAATACTCAGATTGTTAGGCTAAAGAAGTATCCCTTCTTTGCCACCAACTTCGTACGTTTGAAGGAATCAACATACGTAATCCCTTTGGAAATACTCTGCCAGACACTCATCCATATAAGTTGTCCTGGGTCTGGACAAACCAAAGGCACCATTCTATTAATCCATCTTGGGCAATTTCTACCTAGAGTTAACAGAACAGCCCTTGCATTTTACTCCGTCTTCAATTATCTTCAGCATAAATTGATTCATAATGCTTATACGAATACAGAGTGGTTTTCAGATATTAAATCTGATTTCGGTCTCTCCATATTAACAACGGAGGTATAAATAAATACCAACTTTGATAGTCGGTGATTTAACTATCAAAGAAACATCCATACAATCAATGGTCTTATTTCCAATTGGAAATTATACCGATCAAGCATCAAACAACACTAGGACCCTTTTTATATTAATTGCTTATTATATTATCGTTTCCAATTTCCATTTCCCATCTTTTGTATCCTTTCAAAGCTCTATTTTTCTCTCTTGATTGTTAGAAAACATTTCAACTATCCCAATTTCTTTATTCGAGAAAATATATCTTATTCCAGTCAGAAAACATTTCAATATCCTTTAAATTAACGCGATGCTACAAAACATCGTTATTATAGTTCAAACCAGTAATCACTTATTAACTAACCATCCTGCTAACCCATCTTCACTATCGAACCTTAAAGATTTCTCCATCAATCAAGTTGGGGTATAATTACCTCTCAGACCTTAATTGAACAAAATTCTCAACTTTGAAATAGTCTAAGCTCACAACTTCAAACAAAACATTACTTACGTGACTTTCAGTTTCAATCTAAGAACACAATTCTTTTACGAAAAAACACCGATTATGAAACACCCCACCTCCATTAAGATCACTCACAAAGGGAATGCCTTAACTTCGTGGAGCATTTTTAGTACAAGATGTAGAAAAATTACAAGACAAACAAATCAAGCATTTTTAGGCATGCGGAATTGTTTCTATCTACTAATGTTTGCTTGGAATTTTGGAGGCGAAATTACTAAACAATGTAGGGGGAACGTAACTATCTGCATTTTAAGTATCGGAGGATCATAAAATATTTTTATTTAATTTCCTGAGGATTGGAAGATTCTCATATTTTGATATGTTGTTTATGGGGATGTGAGACATGTCCATAATTTTTACCAATTTTATTTGTGATCATTTTACCCCTATCATTTTTGTATATGGTATAAATTTTGACTGGGATCGAATCAGGTGATGAAGTCAATTTCATTGGAAAGTAAATGGTGTTGTCAATTCGGTAGAGTGGTCACATAAAAGATTTGGTTCAGCGGTTTGGGAGAAATTGCTGTTTTAGTGCTACACAATTTCTGTCCAGGCTAATTGGTAACTAGTGGGCTGATTTGTCGGGCCCGCTAAGGCTTTGGCTGTTGGCTATAAATAGGGGGTATAGGCATGGAGAATTGTTTGGTTTCTTCATTTCTCTCATTTGGTTGAGCTCGTGATCCTCCTTGATCAATCAAGTACCGCTCTCCTCCATTAAAATCATAAATCTAGATTAGAAGATCGAAGATCAACATCGAAGAAAGGTAGATCGCAACAAAGTGATTGATACGAAGGCCATTCTTCATCGTTCTTCTCTGTCGGGTTTAGGGACAGTTGTTTTCAAGATATTTTGAAGATTCAGTGAGTGATAAGCATTTCTCACACAGATTCAGTCTAGTATATTTAATGTATAATCTTATTTTCGTCATTTCAAGTCGTTTTCACTTATATCTGCACTACAGTATGTATGATTTCAATTTGAATCACTATAGGATTTAATCTAGCAACTTATAATTGGTAATTTCATATGTTGTTTAATGTACTTGTGTTGGTTTAATAATTGGTTGATTTTTATTGTTGAGCCATTGTTCTAAATGATGAAATCGAATTGATTTTCGAGTATGAAATCAAATCAAATTCAAATGTGGTTTTTGTGGGAGATTTCGTGCCTATGCATGGATTGGATCCGCAGTGTTTGAAATGGATTAGTGGTGTTTGGGCGAGTTTTGGGCTTAGATCGGCGAGTTTTGGCAAAAGCTGAATTTTCAGGGTTTAACAACATTTGATAGACGTTGTAGGAAGGCATGGACCAGGCATAAATTATAGTATGGACCAGTCACCAAAAAATCAGTGGATCGGCACGAAAAAATAATGGATGAGGCAAGTTTTGATGGATCTAGCAAAGGCTGGATTTTCTGGGTACGATAGCGTTTGTTAACGCTGTGAAAAGTATGGATCGGGTAAAGCTGATCTGGCATGGATCGAGGAGTGTTGCGCATGAGAAATCAATGGATCAACACTAGGGACGTCAATTTCTAACGCGACCCGTAACACTACTCGTAACCCGCACGAAAAAAACCCAACCCGACCCATTTATAAATGGGTCAATTTTGGGTCAACTCGCTCTGACCCGTTTAATAAACGGGTTGACCCGACCCGACCCGACCCGACCCGTGAACCCATTTCTGACCCATCATGACCCGTTTAATATAAAACATATTTTTATTACTCTACAATCTACAAAACATAGGCCCAACCCAGTCACTAGCCATTTGTTGCTTTACCCAAATTTACCAATTACCTGCCACTCATTCAGTCATTCTAATTTCTGCGGTTCTACATCTTCACTCCTTCAGACTTCAGTTTCCTCTTTCCTTTTTTACACCGAGCCAAAGATTCTATTATATCCTTTTGAAATCGCGCATCAGATCGAAGAACAACGACGGCACCAGGAAAAAGCATCGGCAATAGCATCGTCTCGAGACTCGAGCATTGTCTTGAGATTCTATGAGCACTTCGTTGTAGCATAGTCCTTTTTCTTTCATAATTTATGCTACAAAGACTCGATCAAATGCAGCCATCATTTGAAACCGACAAAGTTTTTTTATACAAATATTTTTCTTAACGGGTTACACAAATCAAACCCGAAACCCGTACGAATATAAATGGGTCAACCCGAAACCGACCCATTTAATAAACGGGTTGAGTTGACCCGAACCGAACCCACCCCATTCCGACCCATTGATAGCCCTAATCGGCACATGATTTTCAGATAGATCGGGCACTTTTTCATGGGTATGGATCAGGAACAGATTACAGCGTTTTACGAATGCTGTAGAATGTTGATGGACCGACTACTTTCGGGAGTACGGATCGGGGAAATAAAAACGCGGTATTGCACACGTGGTTTGGATGGGTCAGGCAGAGCTCACAAAGTGGATCGGGCTAAAATTTAACAACGCTATTAAAATGCTGTGAAAGAGGTTAGATCGGCCACTTTCTAGAGCATGGAATGGGATCTAAAAACATGGTGTTGTGCACGTGTTTTTGTGCAGTATTTGATGGATCGTCCAGGCCGATCCAACAAGACATGATACCATTTTAAAACGCTGTGGAAAGTAGTTTTAAACGTTGTGGTATAAAAATTGAGCTAATGGGTCTGTATTAAGCCAGGAGATATGCTAGCATTTCTGAAACATTGTAAAAGGCTGAATTAAACGCTGTAATGTGTTTTGCATGGCAAAAAGGTTGAAAATGCTATGAAATGCAGTACGATGCGTATTTTTGGGTCGACGACGATCATGGCTTCGACGTGAATTCAAGGGGGAATGATCAAAGTGTTTTAAACGTTCGTTGATTGATGAAATGAAACAAATGTGAAGATGACTCAAGATGATTTGAGCTTGCTAATGGTCGCTGATGACGACGACTAGAGATATCGAAGGCCGGGGAATTATCATGGTCATAGGTTCTAGCGTCCTAAAAGTAGGGGAATAATATGGACGCCTAAAATACTAGACGATTAGTTGAGTACCCTGGGTAGCAATGAAAGGCCTAGACACGTAGCGATGAAAGGCGTATGGATTTTTTGCTAGAACCAGGGTCTACCATTAGCTCTTGACGGACGACATGATGTTGATCCGGCCATACGATTAATGATGGTTTCAAGGCAGGATTGGCGGTGATAGCCAGTATCAAGGATGATGATTGTTTTGCTTGGATCGTCTATTGTAGATTATTCGACGTCGAAGGAGAAATCTCTTGGGTGTTTGTCTGATGTTGGTTTAGGCCTTTAGGGCTTGTGCTTGGAGATGTTGATATCAATTAGGATAGTTTACGCTGGATAACTAGTTGTAATGTCTGTCATATTTTCCTATTATGATTGTTGTAGAGGCTATCACTGTCCGATGTGGAGGAGACAGAATCTGGGTTTCTTCTTTGTTGATGTTCGTAGATTAGATGATTGATCTACCTATTTCTCATATACTTTATTGATGATGTTAAATAGTTGTTTTATCGCTCATTAAGACTATTGTCTGACTCAAGGTTTAATGTCTTACTCTTATTACCTTGGGCTGTTCATCCGGTTGTGGATGTGCAGACTGAGTAGCAGCTGACAGTTAGTAGCTCTTGATAAGGACGATGCCGCTGAGCGATGACGAGTAGGAGGCCGACGTATTATTATCTACTATCTACTATCGTTGTTTTCCGTTGTTTGGTGAATTATATGAATGACTTGTAGTGAGGCACATTGTACAGAATTTGATGCTATATCCAGTTTGATGGTTGGATAATTCATGATGATATGAAAGTTAAAATTCTGCTCAATTTTGCTTCACTATTATTGCATGTGGCGCTGTGAGTTATACAATAGGTTCCTCTTATGTTATCCTACCTTGATGATCGTCCATAGCTGCCTGGCACGTCTTTCAGCACAATATTCCTCTTGTTAAGTGCAGGAGTTATGGACGGTCGTCACATCAAGTATCCAAAACACCAAATTGTTTATAAAAAGAAATTAGAGGGTGAGATAAGAAAGAAAGAAATATTAGAATAGAAGAAATAAGAAAAAGAACCACCACAAAATCAGAGTCTCACATCGCAACGGAATAAAATATAATATAGAAATAAATATTTATTGATATCTTGAAATAAACTTACAATCATCATAGTACATCAATACATCTGGAGAGTTATAACTTGTCCTTATATACAACACACAACGGAACAAATACCAGATATCATACATTTGGACTTCTCCAGCTCTTATCTGGACTACACACATCCGATAACTTGAACTTGTAAAACTTGATCTGACCTGATCATTACAAATGCCAGGATCAGTCTGGTGAACCAACGTAAGAAAACTCACTAAGTTAAGGGTATCATCCAACTTTATTTTAAAGTCAAATTCTTTTTGAAAGAAAATGATAATCGTAAGACCAAATCCACACATAAATACAGACGGTTTTTACCTTACGACAACCCAAAACATTTGAAACCATATCTTTTTTGATATTATAATAATGTCTAAATCAAATAAATAACCATCTAGCAGAACGCTTGCATCTTACGCTCCATATATATAGTATACAATCCAAATTGCGGGCTCTTATTGGATAATGGATTCCAACCATGATAAGGTATGGAACCACCTTCTAACCAATATACTCTAGAAAGGATACAATGGAATTCGACAAGAACATCTTGCAACTCAGCCACACATGACCCGCCAACCATTTCACTTGAATGTTCCGAATATATTATTACCTACGGTTTGTAGCAACATAATCGTTCCCAGGAGATACAAAAGAGAAAGAAAAACAAATAGAAATTTCCCTAGATGGCAACAATATACCCTAATTGGGAGCGACCCACTTAGCCATGCTGCCTGCCCGATTTTTGTCATTTCCCAGTTGAAGAGGGTTGAGGTTTAAAACGTCTTTTAGAACATCTGGCCACCATTCACTTTGAATGCCACGTCGTCAGATCCGCCAGAAATCACTAATTGACATCCACAAAAATACTCTAGTTGTTAAGCTAAGAGAAGTGCCCTTCTCCACCACCAACTATGGTACGTTTGAAGAAACCAACGTACGTGATCCTTTTGGAAATACTCTGTCAGACATCCGTCCATACAAGTTGTCTTGGGACTAGACAAACCGAAGGCACCCTCCTACCACATCCTAGGAATCACCCTGTAGATAGTAGCGAGAAGTCCTTGCAATCTTCGGATTACAACCATGACAGAACTATAGTTTATCTCTGTTTGTAAGTTAGAGATTATTAGCGGTTCTTCCATTTTATGAAGATTCACGGTCTTCAATTCTCCATCTCAATCATTTTCTGATATGCTCACGGATTTGTTGGTCGAAATGGTTTTCGAATATAAATTTGATCCCGGTCTTTCCGTACCAACAATCGTATAGGTCAAATTTTTGATAGTCGGTTATTTAATTGTCAAAATAAACAATCATTCAACCATGGAAATAAAACGAGTTCACTGGCTTCGAACTTAGCGTCACTTGGCCTTTTTAATTTTCCCATCCGTTAATCAAAAACCTTTAAATCTTGCAATATTAGAAACACGACTTTTTTTACTTCTTACTTCAAAAATACTATTCTACTCAAAATCTTTTCGAATTATAATTTATAATATCATTCTCGTAAATACATATTTTATCTTTGTTAACTGCTCTCATTTATAAACTAATATCATTCTTGGATAATCATGAAGTCATTCAACTTGGGGTATTTTATTTACCTCTCAGACCTTGCGTCAACAACATCAGAATAGATAGAGGTTTATCAACCAAAAGCCTATTTCAGTAATTATCCCACATATTCCATTTACTATCTGATTTAAATCATGGGTTTAATATCATATTCTCTATTGGAAATTTTATTTCAATCTTAACACATTTACTTAGTTTTAGTAATAAGCAAACTATTATTTAAAACCTTCTCTATAAACCTTAACAATCTTTTAAAACATTATGTACAAATCTTAAATCTATTATAATTAGAAACCTTCATAAACTTATGATAAGTTCATTTCAAACCTATATAAGTTATATTTCGATTAAACTTCTTCTCTTATTTAACATAGCGAATTAGATAACATCTTTATAACTAAACTTGCCTATCCACTTTAATTCAAATTTGGGTTTCCGTTTGATTCCATTTCATACCTTTATCAGTCCCTAACCGTAAATCAGTTGAAAATAATTCCTTAAATATCAACCCCAAAGACCGAAACCAACATCAAATCAATACTCAGGAAATCATTTAACTCAACCAATTTCCAATTAGGTTCCAATTCTTTTATTTCATATCTTTAACTTTATTTCATTCATACACCCTTCAAATAACTCGTTTCACTAATATATTCAATAAAAACTTGGGTTTTATAACTTCGTCAAATCTTGGATTTTATAGAATCCAATTAAATAGAATTCCAATAAGAACACAATTAAAACTTAAATTTAAACTTAACTCATAGTACTATTAATATAATTCGCTTAAAACTATCTTTTAACCATAAAAAAGACTTAAATTTTTATAAATCTCCATTAATACATTTTAAATCCAAAGATTTACCAATTTGATTATTATTAAACAAATGATAACCAAATATCAACTTTTATTAAGAATAAAATGGTTTACTTCACCATTAACTAATTCCATTAAATTTAAAAATCAATTTCAGTTAACGCGGTTGACTTAGTCAACTTTAAACATAATTAACTCATTAATCAATTCCAATTCATCTTTTCGTTTAAATTAATCTAAAGTATAACTAATTTAAATAACCCATTTACTTTGATTAAATAATAATAATAATCACTTTCAATATAATCCCGTTTGCTTCTAAAACTTATTAACATAAGGATTTTCTTTATAAAACAATTCAACAATTTACTTAAAAACGTAAATAATAAATAATAAACATTTATTTCCTTTTTATAAACTTCCATTCAAAATAATATATTTCAAATTCTATCTTTAGTTTTAAAATAAATTTTATATGTTCATTTCTATTGTTTATCTGACGATAAATCAATATCCATAAACAGTGATTATTTAGGCTATCTGCTATAAACCTTCTCAACCAATACTGCCCATTTGTTAATAACAAAACAAATGTTGAATTTGGATTCGACAATTAATAATTCAATCATATTCGTTACATAGTTCATGTAATGATAATGTGAAAATAAACAATAAATTTTGAGGAATTCAGTTGGATCCCTCCAACCTGCTTCTCCCTGCATTCAAATAGGTTATCTCAAATAAAACAATCCATTCATTTATAACAAACATGAATAATGAATTCAACTGATAACAGTCGACAAATAGTAAAAATTCAAGCATCCAATTTAATTTTAATACGTTTATATTATCATAACGTAACTAACAAGGTAAGTTACCTCATTTGGAAATAATTGTTAAAAATAATGATTGGTTTTGATTAAATTAAACGAACGTTTAATTTAAAATCGGCTATATAAAAATATCAACATATATTCAAACAATCATCAAATCATCCAAAAATTAGCAAACATAACACACAAACAATAAACCCGACTTATATAAAATATAAGTGTTATAACTGAGTGAGTTAAACTCATCTTGGTTTTTCTTTCGACGTTAAAACGATTCCTTTTTAATAAAATTAAAAAGGCAACTGCTTCTAAAGTTGACCGCACTAGCTCCATCATGTTACACTCAATCCCATGTTCGGTCCAATTTTGTGCACATATGAACGGTTTACACGACTCAAAAATACATTAATATTTCTAATATAATATTTAAAACAAGTTTAAATATTCGAATTTAAACGACTCAAAAATATAGGTTGTTACAGTTAATATCATATTAAGTATTATTGATGTGTTTTCCGTACTTAACATTAAATAACATGTTTTTCAATATCAGTGCCAAATTAACATGTTTACAAATTGATGTTAAACAACATGCTTCTCAAAATAAACATAAATGTCTAATCAACATCAAATGAGCATAAACATTTAATTACATGTTTTTCCCAATTTAACATTATTGAACATAAACATTTAGTTAACATGAATGATAATTTTCCATATTCCTCAAATTAACATATCCTCTTTATTGTCAATTAACATGTGACAAATTACCATATTTCTCAACTTAACATAATTTCTTTAGTATCAATAAGTGACAACTAACTATATTCCTAAGATTAACATATTCGCTTTGATGTTAATTAACATGAATGAGAAATTAGCATAAACATATATACAAATTAAAGTCAATTACATGTTTTTCTAACAATGCCATATTAATGCCACATACATGTTTTCCAATCAATGCCATGTTCCCAAATTTATGTCAATTAACATAAATGGCAATTTAGCATTACATATGTACAGATCAATGTCAATTACATGTTTTTCAATTAATGTCGTATTAACAAGTTTACAATCGATAACATGTTTACCAAGTTATGTTCACAAATCAACGTCAAATGCTATGTTCTTCCTATTCAATGCCATATTTAACGTCAAATGCATATTTACAAATGTCATGTCTTCTTAATATAAAATTAAGTTTAACTTACTCATGTTTCCTTTATAATAATCCTAATTTATAGTATAAATTATAATATGCCCAATTTCCCTTTTTTAATGTCATTTCATACTTTTTCAATTCTATGCAATTCAAACGGTAGAAGCATAATAATACTGTAAATAAAACAAACAACGGAAAGGGGATAAGGAAGAGAGATGTGCATACAAACATATAATAACTAAAAATGAACAGGTAATTGATAGCAATTAAAATAACATAAACTTATAGACATTGTTACTTTTCAGACCCAAAATATATTTATTGTCAAAGTTCTTTTTATTTAGATTACTACAATAATTAATATATCCATTTAACTTTAACTTAGAAAAATCTTAAAATCACAGTAATACTCACAAAGATGTTGGCTGTATTCGGAAATAGTCTTTGAGAAAGTAATTGTTGTCGAGAAACTTGAATTATTCTTTTTAATATATCTTTGAACAACATCCTCTCATTTTTCTTATTAATTTTTAAACATAGTTTGGAGGAAGAAATAAACGAAGAGTGTTGCGTGTAGGAAATTGAGAGAGATAACCACCCTATATATAGATTAACTAGGACAATCTTAAACCGTTAGATATTAGGATTTTAAATCTATCCGTACACGGTACACCCCAAGATGAGTCAGCATATGAATAATATATATATATATATATATATATATATATATATATAACAGTCCAAGATTAAAAGCAGTCTAGGTTCGGAAAATTCTCTAAGGTTGGTCGATCCACCTTAGACCTGGGTCGACCCAGGTGTATACCCAGTTAAGGGCTCGGTCGACCCATTTAGTTGATTTATTTAATCAAATATAGTTCAAACTTCGTTAGGTCATAACTTCTTCATGCTTAATCCGATTTATGCAAACCAGAGGTTTATCCGGACCAGAATTTCGAGACGAACACAACGGAAAAGTTGGTTTTATTCAATTACCATTATTTTTCTGATTAATTTTTATTAAATCATTTTATTTCTCAATTAATTAATCTGTTAATTAATTATTGTTTGATAATAATTTGGGTTGTTGCAACTAGGGTCCTACCTCTTTCCTAGTTTTTCTCATCCCTGCTTTAATTTGCTCAGTGTATATAAAACAGAGCATAATACTTGTAATAGTGCATTAGGATCTATTTAATCCATCGTAACAATAAACAAGATATGAAAATTACCATGTCCCATAGTCTTCGAATTGATAAATGAAATTAATTCTCATCCATTCATAATCAATAAAACCATTCAATAGTTACGGTAAAATAATATTAATCGGCACAAAACGACTGAATGAACTAGTTATAAATTGAAACCCTCGTAGGTTTACAAGTAGACTGGGGAAATGTGACTTTATTTTAATCAGATAAATCTTATGTAATGCTAAGGAAACCCTGAAACATGCTAGGGTTACCACACTACCACCGACCAAACAGTGTTCGGTCGATGGTTGTTTGCCGAATGCGGCAAAACGGAAGGTTTAAAAAAAAAAAAAAAACATTCGATATTTTTAGTGGTACCCCCAGTATGTTTCGGAGTGCCCTTGGCATTACACTAAATCTTTCATTTATGTGAAGTCGCGTCTTGTAGTATCTTTTTTTAATTTTTACCATTCACGAAAGATGACTTAGAATCCGAATTTGAAGAAGAGGATTAGGCTTTACGTTCTTTTGGGAAAACTGAAATAGGGCTCATGGAGATTAAGGGGTGCGATTAAAGTGTGAGTTGGATGTGGGCTCTCTATGTATTTCCTGAAACCCACCAGACTCTGATTAGGTCTTTTCAGCTCTTACTGATGACCATATTATTTTATCTCTAATTTGACCTCATTTAATGACAAATTTGTTTTACGTCACTAAAAGTTGTCTTAAATTAACGTTTTTGTCGTAGTGATTGTTATTCCATCTTCCTCCTCTACCTCTTGATGTATGATATTGATTTCCTCCTTAGGAACCACATTCATTTCTATTATTGATGCTCTTGTTTTTGTTGGTTGTGACATAGTTTGCAGAGAAGTCATTGGCCGTTAACTTCTTTTGCTCAATTCCCCCTTCGTGGACAAGCAAAATAATTTCTTTAAAGGTTATAAACGCCATGATAGATTCTTAATCGTGATCAAGTCCACTCATTATTAAGTACATAATTTGTTCACTATTTGACACTTTCTGCTCAACTACAGCTGACTGACCGCATTGAGACTTGGCCTTTGATAAGTACTCTACCATTACTAAACCTTCTTTTATTCAAATTTTGAAATTGCTTTTTACAAGCATTATGCTTGTTGTTGACTGAGATTGAAACATTTGTTAGACTGTTGATCAGATTTCTTGAGCAGTTCTACAACCTATGAATTGTGGCAACAAGCTCGAACTTATTAATGATAATAGCCAAAACCAGATCAGGCTGTCCTGTCTTTGATGAACAATGTATTCTTGACTGGGAACAAATCTCTCACTGTTGTTTTGCTCAATTTTCGGGCGTTGTGATGATTGTTCCATAAATGTGCTCTTCTAGTCTATGTCCTCTTGCAGCAGTCTCGATCTGCACCTTCCATAACAGTTAATTTGTTTCATCAAGAGATATTGTATCTGACTTCATGGCTTTATGATTGTTTTGATTAAATCCTAAGTTGCAGGTTGCTGAGAGGATGTATTTCTTGATGTTGCTAACGAGTTTCTTGGATTGGGAGGGTTATTATCTGTGTCTCCCTCTTTCACGACGAGAATGTTTCAACAATGTTTGGTACGAAAAGACAACACTTGATGAAGAAAATGAATCTGGCAGGGGCTGTGATGTGCAGTCAGGGAAAGATGTGGATCAGTAGATCTTAATACTATCCTCTAGGCGAGGCATACGCAAAAACAATTGGTAACAACAGATATAACTGAAGTACTCGATTGAAACTGTGGTGTTGGACGAGCATGAAAAACTTTCAAACGACGAGTGTCTCCGAATCTGGTGATAATCAAAGGCACATCCAGCTTCAAATGATGAAACTGCATCTAATGATGCTTGGAGAGGCGCTCTAAATCCACCATTATGTGATTTACTGTGCTCTAATACCAGATTAGATTCCAGAAATGAAACATTTTTTGTTTTGTATTGTTTTGTATAAATTTGTACATAATTGAATTGATGCATTCAAACTAACTAAATGTACATATTTATGCTTTGTACACGAAGAGATTGTGGAAAAGAAAAGGATAATGGGCCAGGCTCAATTGCAGGCATCTGCGAAATATAAATTGCTACAACACTCCTTTTCTCTTATCATTTTACAGAAGGGCGGACCAGATAACACAACCTTAATTATATTGCTTCTAAAAATTCACATGTATGTAGTTGCAAGCTTGTTGCATGTTGTTTACGTTACGTGTACTGAGAAGCTTGTAACCTTGTTACATGTTCAAGTGTTTGTTTTGTTTTATATTTTTTAAGTTTTCTACCTGTCACCCAGCATGTTCGATACACATTTTATGCCCTCCCTATTCTCTCTATATTAATCAAAATTTGTTAAGTATTGAATGTAGTTTAGAAATATAGAGAAAACAAAGAGAGTGTCTATATTTGTAGATAAGATATCTTATCACTACAAGGAGCGGCTGAATCTGCAACGGGGGAGGGCGACGGCTAAAAAAAGCGGCCGTTGCAAGCCGTCGCAAACCGTTGCACGGACGAGATAATTAACTGCTACCCCTTCTTCCCCAAATCATTTCTGCAACGCAAATAAATAAAAAAACCCTCTTCTCCGCCGTCGCTCGCCCTTACTCCGATTTCAGCCACTCCAATCCTCTCAAATCGTGTCGGTATGTCTTCTAAACTCTATTTCATGTTTAATTAGGGTTATTTATAGTTATTTAGGGTTAATTTGTATGTTTAAATTGGGTTGTAAATTCATTGTTTATGGACATGAAATTGGTTGTCTTGTGAGATGCATATGATGTTGTTTTTTTATACATTGATTTGGGAATAAGTGGAATTGATTAGAAGGTTGAAATCATTAATTATCACATATGTACTTTGATTTAGGAGCATGAAAACGACGATTATCATGTATGTAAACGTGATTGGTTTGCTGTAGTAACTTGGTTATGATTATCACATATTTATAACGTAACACCTTAAATTTGAATTGAAATTAAATAATTAACTTGAAAGCTTAGTTTGTATTTCAAAAATTGAAACTAATTTAATAAAATTAACTTCATAATTTATACATTAAACTAAAATTAACTAAAACTAATTTATACTTCATAATTTTCACTGTCATGCTATTTTACAAATTGAAATTAGGCAAAAATATTATATAAACGCTATGTAGTTAACGCGCGAGCGTAGACGGAAAAAGGCGCAAGGCGCAACTAAGGGGCTTTTTTGAAGTTTAAGGCGCACCTATTAACAAAGCGCAAAAAAGCCCAAAGCACATAAAGCGCGCTTTTTTCATTTGAATTGTTTTTTTGATTTAAACTTAGGTTAAATGTTTTTTTGACTATTTATGTGAACCCCTTAGATAAATTTGGCCCCGTCTGACATTTGTTGTATATGATCGTTATATGGGTATTCGTTTTTATACAAAACGGAAATCTATATTCATCTGATACAATATTGTTGGATTTGTCCTAGTATTTTGGACAAGTTACAAATATAATAACGTAAGCATATTTTATAAATCATTCCAGGTTAAACGGTTAATAAAATTTCGGTGACACTTCCTTTTTGTTCCCTGTGTACACGCATTTGTGTACGATACAGGGACCAAAGGGAAGTGCTGCCGAAATTTTGTAGAACCGTTTAACCTGAAATGATTTATAAAATATACTTGCGTTATTATATTTGTAATGGGAAGTAGGTAGACTGGCCGTCAAAGCAAAAAGGTAATAAACGAAAACATGTAGTAGTTATAAATGAAATTTTACAAGATTTCAATTAATATAGTATTCGATCGAATTTTCTAACATATTTGTTGAAAATCAGGAAAATGTCCGATTATTTTCGTGATCGTAGTTGGATGTATCAACCCCGAACCGGTAAGAAAGAGTCGATAAAGAAACATTTTTGTAATGGGGTCCAAGAATTTATTAGGTTCGCTATATCTAACAATCGGGGCAACGTAGACGTTCGTTGTCCGTGTAGTAAGTGCAAACATCTGAAGCATTGGAAGCCAGATGTAGTAGAAGTACATCTGTATAAATTCGGTTTTGTATCGAATTATTACTTTTGGGATCGTCATGGAGAACTTGTTCAACCTACGTCAGACCCAGTAGTGGTTGAGGACAATAGTACAATGATGAACGATAATACAATGATGAATCCGATAGAAAATATGGTGCAAGATGCAGCACGATCAATGTTTCCTAACATTGGTCTGCAAGGCGACAATGAGAATGAAAATGTTGAAGAACCAACGGCGGAAGCGAAAAATATTTATGATTTATTGAATTCTGCTAAGAGGCCATTGTGGGAAGGATGTCCAAGCGGAACCGAATTGTTTGTAACCGCCGAATTCATCACTATGAAATCAAAATTCAATCTTACAGAAGCTGCATTTACAACAGTTGTACAAACTGCAAAAAGACATATGCCGCCCAATAATTTGATGTGCGATAGTCATTATAAAGTGAAAAAACTTATGTCTGCTTTTGGACTACCGTATCATAAGATAGATACATGTGTTAAAGGTTGCATGTTGTATTGGAAAGAAGACGCTCAACGTAAAAGATGCAAATATTGCAACGAAGAAAGATATAAACCAAGGAAAAAGAAAGGAAAAGAAGTTCCATATAAAAGAATGCCTTACCTACCCATAACTCCTAGACTTCAACGGTTATATGCATCTTCTGCTACAGCGTGTCATATGCGATGACATAGCGTGAGAACAGCAGAAGAAGGAACTATGATACATCCGTCTGATGGTGAAGCATGGAAACACTTTGATAGGACTTATCCTGAATTTGCTGCAGAGAGCCGTAATGTTAGGCTCAGTTTATGCACGGATGGGTTTTCGCCATTTTCTCAGTTTGGTAGTAAATATTCATCATGGCCTATCATGCACGGATGGCTGATGTACTTGTAAGTAATTTTTTAAACGAGTGTTGAAAATTGATATACTGTAAATAATTGAAAATAAATCGAATATGCAGGCCGTTGTCCGTGTTGAGGAGCATGACATGAACACTTTTTTGGATATTTGGAATATGAAGATGCATAAAAATTATCGGGAGACAATTTCAAGAGCGAAGACAGGTGTAAAAAAGCCTTCGTGGATGAGTGATGATGTTTGGGCAGCATTTCAACAGTACTGGCAGACGGAAAAAGCTAAAGTAAGATATAATGAAAATATTTACATTTATATAGGTTGCAGTATTTTACATAATCGTGTATCAAATTTAATAGGAAGTAGCATCTAGAAATAAAGCGAACATAAAAAAGAATCCTGGTCTACACCGTGGTGGCTCTAAATCATTTCAAGATGATAGGAGAGAATTGGTATAAATTTTAAATATTTGTAGCTTATGTTCACGTTAAAATTTAGTGTATATCATTTATTCCTATTTTCAATAATTTTATTACTGTATGTTTACTCAGCATGCAAAGATCGGAAGAGAGCTTTCGATGGCAGAGGTATTCAGACGTACACATGCGGTGGAGCATACCGACGAGGAAGGAAATGTTACGTATGAATGGGTGGATTCGAAGAGTGCGGGTGTAATGGTAAATATGCTTATCCGTATGAATTAAAATGTTTCATATTCGTTCATATCACAATATATAAGTAAATTTTACAACATTGGTGTTAAAATTATATTGGTATGTAGGAGAGGTACTACACAGAGTCTACTAGAGTATTGCAGGCTAGTGGACAAGAGGAGCTTACAGTCGCGCAGTCTGATCGTATATGGGACTCTATCATAAAGCCGCCTTCTCGTAATAGGCGATATGGATACGGTAATCAGGAGGTAAGACTTAAATTACAAACTTAATAATTTACAACGATGTGATGCCATAAATATATAAATTGTGGGTATTAATTAGTGCACTTTATATTAATGTTTTGAATTGGAAACATAACGCGTTTTATTTTACAATTAGGAGCTAATAAATTTAATGTGAACTTAATTATTTCACAGGCTACTCAGAGTGCTTTTAGGAGGTCGATGGAGGAGGAGACTATTGCTCAGATGCAGGAGCAGATGAACGAAATGATGAACTGGCGAAAAACCCAGATGCAACATGACGTAGATGAGTGCATTACAGCTTACCTTCAGGAGTATGGGTTTATGCCTGGGCAGGGAGGAGATGCTACAAGTGAAGGAGGCGAAGACGACGACGATGACGACGACGAGGCGGCGGAAGATTAGTTTGGATGACATATACTTTGGTTTATGCTTAGGTATGTACATATACTTTGCTTTCATGACGATATGGTATGTTTGACGATGTTATGGTGTGTTTTGGTGACGTTACGGTGTGTTTTCATGATGATATGGTATGTTTTGATGTGTATGACGATGATATATGACGATGGATATAGTGTTTTGGATGTAATGTGATGATATTTTATGATGGTGGTTTTAATTTTGGTTTCTTTTTTCATCTGGTTTGAGTTGGTGACGAATTGATGGGATAATAGTGGTCTGATAGTGGCCAATGTGATGGTATTTGATTGGTTTGTGGTTGTGTGGCTTGAAGGAATGGAACTGCTGCTTGCAGTGCAAATTTTATTTCCAGTATTGCGACGATTTGCGACGGCTTGCGACGCCCATTTGGTTGGTATGTTGCGACGGCTTGTGACGACTTGCGACGGCCAAATTGTAACGCTTAACAACGGTTTGCGACGGCTTGGCGGTAAAATCAACTACTTGCCACGTAAGCAATTTACCGTTGCCAGTCGTCGCTAAAATGGCAACGGAGCCGTCGCTCAAGCCGTTGCAATTTGGCATCGCGATGACTAAAATTGCGACGACACGTTGCGACGGCTTGCGACGGCCGCCAACGCCTAATAGCCGTCGCAATTCCCTGTGCGTTTTGTAGTGTATGGTTAAATCTGTAAGAATGGCCGATACATTCAGATTGGGAGGTATTGGAAATGGCACGGTGGCATGTTCTTTCCCTCAAAGGTACATAGACCTCATATACAACTAACGTTACATGAAATGTTGAGAGTTAAGGTGCAAAGAACAAACGATGGAAGCATGAAGGGCTTTGTCTACATGTAAAGGAGAAGTACAGAGAGGAGGATCATTTTTTCTTCCTTAAAAGCTTAGCTTTAGAGTGTGTTTGGTTTGTGTTTTCAATTTTCTGTTTTGTGTTTTTGTAGTCATTTTCAATTTTTTATTTTAACAATTTTCATTATTTTAAAAAATGTGTTTGCTATGGAGTATTCTGAAAACATATTTTCAAAAATGAAAATTGAAAAATGCGTTTGGTTTGAAGTATGTTATTTATATTTTGAAGTTTTGAATTTTTCTTTTTATAATTCAAACAATATTTACATTTAAACCATAATACATTATATATATTATTCATGGCATATTATTTTGAAAAATGCATATATCCCACAAATATAATAATGCTATCAGAACAAAACGTGCAGCCTCAATGCTTCAGAAAAATCAGTTCAAGTAAAAGACCAGGTCTGTTCAAAAACTTCAAATACAATCACAAGGGCATGAATTCAAACTCAATAGTGCACAAACAATGTGAAGTTAGTTCAAGAGCAACATCAACAGTTAGAACATGTACAAAAAACAAACAAGCTTAAGTATAGAATGCATATTTTGTATGTACTACATGCCACAAATCAGTTCAAGTGCAACATCAAAGAACTATACTACCATAAGCCAAAAAAGCAATAAGCTTATGTATAACAATCCAAGTACACAAAAGGATGCATTGTGGATTGAAATGCATAACAACAAGATCCAAGGAAAAAATAATGAAACACCACAACACAGAATTTAACATTGTTTCAGAAGCATCAGTAGCACTACAACACACTGCCATTTTTACATTTCTCATATTACCTCCGATACCTTGCAGCAGAACTGCATGTCAAAACCAAACACCTCACCTGGACCTCGTTCATCTTCTGCACTAAAATTATTCACCAGTAAACTGCCTTGTCAAAACCGATTACCATCCTCAACTCCTCCATCTAACCTATTTGATACCAGCTACGTCCACGCAAATTCAGTTGACTGCTCATCCCTGAAAGTCACCCAAACGACCTTCTCATGCCAACCACCAGCAGAGTCTCATGCTTCCACTTCCAAAGGCCAGGCCTCATACTTCCACTTCTTGCACATCGTAACTGTAGCCATGCATATGGCACAGTAGCTTACCACCTACATGCTATATATCTATTTTTATATACCTCTACATGGGCACTTTGATTGGCAGATAGTACAAATGAGAAATATGTGAAGAGTGAAGGAGAATGAATGAAAAGACAATATAACCTCCATTTGTGTTCATGCGTGAATGTTGATAGGAGAAGAAAAGCAAAATGGAGAGAGCTTGCTGTGTGAAGCTATTATTTAAGAATATGGCCTTGATCACTTTGCCAAGCAACTTTGCTTTGAACAGAATTGTTTTAAGCTAAACTCAAAATCAAGCTAAAACAGTACTAATATTAAACAACATTAAAGAACATATAAATGTGGAAATGCATGGTTCACACGACAGTAAATTTTTTTAAATGTGTGTACTGTGTACGAAGGACAAAAGTTGATAAATGAAAACATGTGTCTCTGCAGCATAACACATGGCAATTCAAATGTTTTATGATCATAAAAAATGAGCTCTTATATACTAAGATATGTTACAATGCTATTGTTGAATATCAACAGACAATAATATCCACAAAGTAAATGTGATATTTTATTTCTAATCCCACACAAATTTATCCCGTATTGTTATTAATTCATGAAATATCAAAATAAAAAAATGCTTACATGTCAGGAAATTCTTTCAAATGGAGTACTAGACTGTAGCACAAAGCTAAATATTAATTATTAATTTTCAAACATATTACTTATATATAAAAACTATGAAAAGAATGATATGTAAATATAATTGCTGAATATATCACAGAATAACAGAGTGCACAACCGAATATAGATAGGGTATAAAGCTGAAGCAAACAAGCATACATATATATGTGAGATAGTTTTGATGGGTTGTGTAACCTTTTTTGCCCCATAAAAGGGTATCGAGATCCTTCATAATAGGAGCGGATGACTGCATTATTTTGTAGACTGCCACGATGCTCAGGATGCTAACTAACGAGAGATTTATGCGGCTATTCAAAATGTACTTGACGGCTGTAGCATTTCATATCATCGTAGCTCATCATTTGTTTAAAAATTACTCCTTTTCCTGCCCGGGAGACAAGGCAAGATGCAGATGGGGCTACATGGTGTCCATAGAGCATAAGATTTGCTTCCAAACCCAACTAGCTTTTTGGCTCTTCTCCATTTTCTAGAATTCACTGTGACTGCAAAAGTGTCTCTAACACCAAGAATTCCATATAGATTTTCTTCAGTTAATGTAACTATTCAAATAAGCATGTATATAAAGCACACAATCGCAGGGGCGGAGCCACTTGTATCTGAGGTGGGCAAGAGACCCCCCAGGAATTTTATATTCGTTTATATATATGTACGATTACTCAAAAAATTGGAAGAAAACTAAATGTACAGCTAAAATGCAGCAGGGGACTAAAAAAATTGAGGCCATTTGTTTTTCCTTTTAGATGAGAACGTATAGTACAAATTCATTTCAAGTTTACAGAATGGTCCTTTATGTTAGAGTTGAGCAAACCTCGGTTCAGTTCGGTTTTCGGGTAAAACCAAAATCGGAAACGAAAGACCTCGGTTTTAAAAACTGATAACCGAAACTGTAACCGAAGCATCGTTTTTGGTTATTATCGGTTCGGTTTCGGTTTTAAAACCGATTTAGACAAAAAATATTATAAATTTAAACAACCATAAAAAAAATTTAAAAAAATTGTTTCGACTGAGTGTAATGAGACACATGATACAGAGTACATATTAATAGACTATAAATCATCCAAAGTAGTACAAAGCTAAGCAAGCTAGCTTTAAGCCGAAGACAAGAAACAAAAAAAAGGAAATGAGCAGGAGCACTCCAATGAGCCACACTACAGCAGACCAGTAGCAACTTGAAATTCTAGAGAATCTACAGAAACAAGAAATGAACATTTTATATTAGTCTATTCCTAATCATGTATTCAGCTAAATCAAATGAGTGAAGCAGTGACCAGTGTGTATATACTATATAATACGAAACAACATGCAGCAATAGACAATGTGCAACATTTCATAATTCGGTTCGGTTCTGTTTTTTTTTTTTCGGTTTGGTTTGGACCTAAAACCGAAACCGAAATATTAGTACGGTTCGGTTTTTTGATATTCGGTTTCAGTTTCGGATTTTTTCGATTCGGTTTTTATCGGTTTCGGTTCGATTTCGGTTTTTGCTCACCCCTACTACCCCCACTTTATGTAATTTGTATAGCATGCTAACTTTCTAGGTAATCAAATATGATGCTGTGAAATTTTTATAAACAATATAACGATGGCTTTAACTTTTCCAAATAAGCACTATGAAAGTGACCCCACAGCGCAAGTTTCTGGCTCCGCCACTGCACGATCGGTAAGGGCATAAAATCTGAGAATAGCACACGCACTTTACACGAAATGCATATTCAAATTTAACTGAATTTTATTTTACTACCTATTTGCTCAATTACTACTTTTTTGTTGGTTCAATTTTTTTCAACCCTGTTGATGCTCGGTATACTCACTACACCGACTAGAATCAAATGATTCGGTGAGCAATAAAAAACAAAACAAAACCCAGGTTTTGCCCTCTTCAGCAGGATGTATCCTCAGACCAATTTTTTTCCTGTGGTTTCTTATAACATTTGCGAACACTTTGTAATTTACCTACCCAAAGCTATATCAATAAGCAATAAGAATATTCATATGGCGTCAATTTGTTATACCTTCTGTTTCTTTCAAGTTCTATCCTGATAACATATATAACAAAAGGTGAGTCAAGAATTTTTTATAAACCAGTAAAGAAGAGCATCAGGAGCGTTTTTATAAAGAAGGGTAAATCACAGTATAAACTGAAACCAAATGGAAGTTAACTACAACTCGCACAAAGCAAGGTTCTGCAGTTTGACTCTTCTTTAACAGTGATACTTCAATTGCATTCAAAGGACAAAGCTTCATACAAGTATCAAAGATGTAAGTATCAAATAGACCATATTTTCATAAACAAACCAACACCGAAGAACAGTTGAAAAAGCGCGAAACAAAATAGTTATAACAAGGATCCATAGAATTACCTTAGAACGGTTGAATCCAAATTGATCAAATCAAACATAAAACCCTAGCCCATGCTGAAGAGAAGGAGCGACTGTGGTACATAACAAAAATCTTGATGATCTAATTACATTGAATTAAAGGAGGCATGAAAGAACAAAAATTGCGATTTTACCTGAAAATCGACGAAATTGGGAGAAGAGAAAAGTGCGGCCAGAAAACGATTAGGGGATTTTTAGCGTGTTTGCTTGTTTTGGGCTTTGAGTTTTCTGATTTTTAGTGGGTCTGAAAATGGTGAAAAGGAGAAAAAAATGTTTTCAGTTTTCTTTGTTGGACCCAATTTCCAAAATGATAGATTTTTGAAAATGCATTTCCGAAAATGATAAAAGGAACATGTTTTTAACGTTTTTCAAAATAGAAAATTGAAAAAAAAAAAACTGAAAATGACAAACCAAACGCACCCTAATATTCTGGACTCTTACAAACTTAGTCATGCATGCTGGTATTGGTTTGCAAGGTCCACAACCCACCTTCCCTCGATCCATCTTCAATCCTATGAAAAGGTGTTTTGAGAGGATGCATGAGCTGGCGCTGAGGTCCTGTTCATGCGGGTATTGTGAGGAACCCCGTGCATGCGTGCATGATCCTGGTTTAAGACTGAGCTTGTAGGCTTAAACACTTCAGTTGCGGTGGGTTGTAGTAGGATGGTGATGGTTGTCAACTGTAGTGGTAAATAAAAGTATCAGTTCAACAGAGTGCTAAACCAAGTTTATTGTATTATGTGGTAACGGGTCATAAGCCCACTTATGCTTATGGCCCGGTCTGAATATTTCATTATATAAATAGACTATTTGTGTCTTTTTAAAATTATCAATAATACTATACATTTTCTGTTCACTCCCTCTGTTTACATCTGTTAATAATTTTAATATGATACCAGAGCTACCTATTGTCTAATAGACACAGTTGCCATTCTCCTTAAGCATCAGAGTATTGTTATCACTTGCTGAAGCGGTTGCAACTGGTGGTAGATCGTCAGATTCTGTTCTTCATCTGATACTACCGAGTCATTTTCCCTATGATCACTTCATCTTCTTGATTCGATCACCGAGCCCTGCCTAAATCATCAACTTTTGCTTTACCTAATTTGGTTGCTCTCCCTGAATCCAGATCTCGTGCCAATTCTTGATTAATCATGTGCAAAATTTGTTCGTGGCCATCAGTCGTTCAGTTCTTGGCTCAAACTCTTTTGTCATGGCTGGAAATAACAACAACAATCAGTCAGTATTGTTGGATCTAGATTAACCCTAGAGGGGGGTGAATAGGGTTTATTACATTTTATCGTTGAGTTGTTAAAATTAAAAGGATATTAAAAATAATCACAAATCACAGAATATAGCAGAAATAGAAATGCAGAAAATAAATGACAGAAGATATACCCAACTTCGGCAAAACCCTGCCTACTGTTGCAATCCTAAGGTTTCTACTAGCTAAAAGAACAGATCCGGGATACAAGACCATGTATACTCACGAACCCCTCGCACCTATTCTAATCCTACGCTCAAAACCCTAGACTGACCTATATCCCCTAGGTCAGATTTTCCCCAAATTACAAACCCGTAATCCGTAAACCCTAGTTTTGCAGACAAAACTAGAAAACCCCTAGTTTTACAGACGAAACTAGTAAACCACTAGTTTTATGGACAAAACCAGAAAACCAATTTGACGATTACAAATTAAAATAAAAACAATACGAAAAAAATTGAACTCTAAAAACCCTAGAAATAAAGAACAAGGGTTATTCCCTTTAGAAAATATGGTCGGCCCATCTTTAATTGTCAAGCCCGATTTCTTTAGCTCTGAGAAATAAAAAATGATGGCTGGCGATCCAGAGTTTTTCAGAAATCTAGATCAAATTGCAATTACTACAAGTTGATGCTTTGGATAATCTTTGAAGCTTCAAATCTATGGATGGCTTTGTCACTTCGATTTGGGATTGTTGCGATCGAAACACTCGTGAAAAAATTGTGAGTTGTCTGTATTATCTCTTCGAATTTCTTTTGAGTTGTTTGGGCTTTCGATCCACGATGCCTGTGATGAGTTGGTGAGATAAAATAGGATTATCAATCCGAAAACTTCTCTGATTTTGTTAATTGATTTGCTCTGAAATTGCGGTTTCCCCTTTTTGAAAATTCTTGATTTAAATTGCTCTGATTTGTTTCTGGTTCTAATTCTCTGTCCAAAAAATTAGTTGCTCACTTCTTTGGAAAACTTATTTGGTCGATTCTGGAAGGATTGAAATAAACGTGCCAAAATTAAATTGTGTTTTGCACCTAAAAACAGTTTGCAAAAATCCTCAAATTCATGTATCCATGTAAATGCAAACTTGCCCAATATTTGGCTGTTGGCCAAAATTGTTTTTCTAGAAATAATACTTGCCAATTTTAAATTGAATAGAAATTTGAATGTTTCCCTTGCGTGACTCTCCACTGGATTGAATTACATGAATGAATTCAGACATGATTTTGTAAATATTCTGAATCTGGTCGGTTTTAATTTCATTTCTGAAAATCCTGGTTAGCAGATAATTGCCGAGTTTCATTCATTCCCAATCACCATTCCATATATGATAAAATCCAATCTTTAATTATTTCATTGTCCCATGCATGATTGAATAAATCTAGAAGGAAGAAATTCAGTTTAAAAGATACATTAAACTCTTTCCAGGAAATAATTTAATCTGTCACCACATTTGCACTTGATATTTATTTGTTTGCCATAAAACCCCATTCATGCATAAGAATCAAGCTTCACTATTTTGTTGTGTCAACCCCCATCTGACCATGCTGACATGTTGTGATGTTAAAATTTGTTGCTCCACCTTGTCTGTTGTATACATGAAAGCTTGACCAAACTTCGTTGCTCTGTGTGTATGTGCACCAGTGTACATTGTCTTGAAATATGTATATGCCACTGCCATGAATTATAACATTACTACCATTTGATTCATGTATGTTGAGCTCGACCACTTTGGCTGTACTGACTCCACCATGTTTTTATCATACTTGTGTCTCGTTCACACAGTTACATGTGCTGAACACATTTCTTGTTCACTGACCATTGTCATGTTGCTCTAGCTTTAATCTACATGTGAATCCTGAATTGAGTTTTGCCTTATACACTTGTACATGCTGTTTTATGCTCAACACATTTGTTGGCATTATTCACTTGATCTGAATGCTTTGCACATGCTTGATTCCATAATGAATGTCCACTTGCACTGTCCCATTAACACTTGCATGAGGAATTGTATGCTATGTTCCGCTTGACCAATTTATGATGCTGCACTTTCACATCCTCTTGCATCTGACCATTGGTTCATGTTCACTTCAATACATTGACTTGTTAACTTGAAGCTTTAACATGTAACAATGTTGACTTGCACACTTGGTTTAGAAACATGCACTTGTAAGTGTTCCATTATACATGCAGTTTTGCCCTGGCCTTAAGTAAATTTCCGTAACGACCCATATTTTCAACGATATAATTAATTTATTTAATTATTCAAATAGTAATTTATAGATTTAAATGGTTTAAATTAAATAATAGTGAATATTTAATTAATATAATAATCAAATAATATATTTAATTCTGAGATAATCTGATATACCTGAAATAGCAGTATTGTGTTAATTGGAACGTTTAAAATATTTAATTCATTTTAGAATTGAATTATAATAACGTTTATATTCAATAAACACCGTTAGAAGTTATAAATTATATTAAAATTATAATCGAGCTCGAAATGGCGCTGTAGTACGAAATTTGGCGATTCGAACTTCAATTGAATATACATAATCCGTTTTATGTCGGATTTCTGTGAAACTAGAAACATTCGGAGCTAGTGAAGTATATTTTTCTAATGGAAGAGAAAAATGGGGATTTCGTCAGGTAGATTTTGATTTATGATCAAATCAAATTTTAAAATAGTCGCTAAGGAATGTTTATAAGCCATAATGATATATTAATTATAATTAAATACTGGCATCGAATTTGGACAAATCCTTTTAGACATATTTATAATTTAATTTTTAGAATTTTTCAGTAATTTTTATTTTGGAAAATAAGCACTTTTTATTTTGGAGTATCTTGCACCCTATATCAACATTTCGGGGTTTCACAGGATAAGCTAACGGACCTATATATATTTTTGGGATCGTGACACATTGCTCTTCACGATAGTATTTTTATTTTTATTAATAGCGGTCCATAAATGTAGGGAATTTTATATGATGGAATGCCGTTAATATATGTATAAATCTGAATAAAATTCTAATCAACTGTGCACGTCTATTCTCCTAGGATTTTACAGCTACCCTAAAAGCAAAATCACGTGGATATAAATGCACCGGAAGCCTAAACTTCATGGCAAAATAAAATCCCATCAGTTTGACTAAACTTCATAACAGAGAAAAGAAAAAGAAAACCTGTGTAATCAAATCACACAAAGCCTATAAACTAAATAGTACAGCATGTGTCCCTTCCCATTTAAGGAAAACCACCCTACCCTGTATATGCCCGAACCTTAAA
This sequence comes from Allium sativum, assembly GCA_030737875.1. Lineage (NCBI taxonomy): Eukaryota > Viridiplantae > Streptophyta > Magnoliopsida > Asparagales > Amaryllidaceae > Allium > Allium sativum. The sequence continues at coordinate 37,321 of JASFAX010002315.1, forward strand.
CCACTCAAGAGAAGTTTTCTCATTTTCTTTGCTATTAAGTTTTGCCTAGCCGTACATATTTGTGTAACAATACAGTACCAAAGAACGTGGCAAATCTCCATCCTGATGCCTTAACTACTAAGTATGCTCAAGCTATAAATAACAAAGGATGGACTCCTTTGTTTTCGTTTTAGACAAAACAAAAAATAGCCGAAACTTATAATGGCTTCAACAAATAATAATCTACATTTAAACCAATCACATACTCCTATAAAAATGCCGCACCATCTTGCCATCAACGTCGGCTTGGGAGGGGTGTACCGGAAGCTGGGCGGAGATAGAATCCGAACTGATGTCACCATGAAGTTCAGTCACTCAAGACGAACACGTGGGCAAACTATGAAAGGATTTCATGTCGTTTGATGCCAATGGGTCATAGCAGTCACGTGGTATAGAGATGGAGATCTCCTCGGTGTTGGTGGGTTCGAGCGAGGCAACAAGGTGACGGTTGTGTGGAGTTCGAAAAGGGGAAGGCGGAGGCGACCTCGGTTTGTGGAATGGTGGAGGGGTTGTGAGGAAAGGGCGCAATAACGTCTGAGGCGTGCATTATATTGTAGAAGATGAGTGCTCGTTGACAGTAGTAGTTGGCTGGAGAACGGAAAAAGGAGTAAGGGATGCGTTAGTTTGTTGTATGGCAGTTTGAGAAGGAGAGGGGAAGCATCTTTTTCGTATGGCCATGAAAACTTCGTTACTGTAGTGAAAAGGAAATTATGAAGCAGGGAGGAAGGGGATGTTAGTGTGGGTCGGTGGAGTTCTGTTGGGCTGGAAAGAGATAAAGGTTAAGCCCAGTAAAAATAAATTAAGTTTATTTTGAATATAAAATAGTATATTAACTTGTAAATACTATAACTAGGTCATACAATGTCAGATTAATGAACGGTCTGATCCGTTAGGATCGTATGGACAGACACTCCACAATGGAACTGACGGGGAGTGAATCGAAGCTCATTTCAATTTATAGCGAAATAAATTGTCTGTCTGAATCAATCAACAGTTATCGTTATTTAACGATGACAGTCCAACGTGAGTAAAACTCACCAACTCTATCAGTTCATATTTTTATAACGTATATTTAGAACTGATAAATGATGATTGATTGCTATGTATTGACTGTTTGGTTGAACTGCTAAGTAATTGGTTGAAATTATAGATCTGGTTATATATAAATATATATATAAATTGATTATGTTTAGCAGAAATTTTCATAGTGAAATGAAGTTGATGTTAATTATATTGTTTAACATCTGTGGATGTAGGGAAACAGGTCGGAGGAATCCAACTGGATTCCTCAACAGTTATTTTACTATTTTTCATATATTGTAATATATGATGTGATATATAATCTTTGTTGATTACGTGTGTTGAATGATATTGATCATTGTTATTTGGGTATTTCAAATACCGTAAGAAATACTCGAATGTAGAAAAAGGAATTTTCAATGTGTATATTGAAAATAAAATCTATTTATATAAAATCAAATGATTTTATATAAAAGGATTTCAAATAGAATTGAAATGAAAATATTTGTAAAACATTTAAAAATAGAAATATAAAGGAAAATATTTGTAAAACAAATATAATGAAATTATTTGTAAAACAAATAGAAAAGGAAATATTTGTAAACCAAAGATAAAAGAAATGTTTATTTGTGAAAATAAATAAAAATATAAAAGAAATATTTACTTGTGAAAACAAATAGAAAGATAAAAGAAATATTTATTTGTGAAAATAAATTGAAAGATAAAAGAAATATTTATTTGTGAAAATAAATAGAAAGATAAAAGGAATATTTATATGGAAAATAAACAAGATATCAAAAAGTAAATATTGGAAAGTAAATAGGATTATAAAAAGCGTTAGAGTTAACCAGTTAGAGTTAATTAGATAGAGTTAACCAGTAAGAGTTAACCAGATAGAGTTAATTGAACATAGTTAATCGAATTAGGATTAATTGAATATTAGTTATTCAATTAGAGTTGACCGAATATAGTTATTTGAGATAGAGTTAGTCAAACATAGTTATTCAGGATGAGTTGCCATTTCGTACGACTGCTAGCGTAATTCGCAGGGCTACAGATAGCCTATGGCGGTCGGATGTTTCTTGTAACACCCCACCTCCGCCAGGGTGGTTCTTGCAAGCACTCTGACTTTGGAGGGGCGTTTGAATCAGGTAAACATGCATAATGATATATCAAGGCAGAACAAGAACATATGTATATATGTAAATAGAGTAAATAACATAGATAGAACAGCGGAAGATTTCAAACCATTTCAAAATAATTCTGGTACAACATAATGTCAACTTTCCAAATACACAAGTCTAGATAAAAACAACATTGCTGAAAAACTGAAATACATGAGTACTATCCCCAAAATAAGTGATAACCATAGCTAGCTTCATGTCAAGACCGTACATGAGCTAAAATCCCACAAGCAAGCGATCAGAAATCCAAGCTAAGCTCCAATATTCCCACCCTGAGAACCTTGGGGGGGGGGGGGAGGGGGGGGGGGGAACGGAAGAAAAGAGGCGAAAGAAAACAGGTCAGTCAAAAAGACTGAGTAAGCCCTACTACAATCAATGTAAACTGATAAAGTTAACTGGCATGAGAAGCAGGGATGAACATAAGGATAACAACATACTAGCATGATGATTAACTAACAAGGTAGATAAAGGTGTCATCGCATAATCAGGTTTAAGGTTTTTGCACCACAGGTGTACTAGCAAACTAACATGACTTGAATAAACAAGTATTGATCCCTTGGCCCAAGCTTTGGCCCAATAACATGAAGTGACCCTAATACGCGGTCCAACCAAACGGTCTAGTCGATCGGCTCCCTATAAGCCTAACTCGTCACGTGTTGGTGTCAATGCGGCCCAAACATAATTGTAGTCAGACTGTGCAGGGTCTCCCGTCGGGTGTATCAAGCCCTAGGGTGTCAACCCCTGGACACCATAAACATAAGTGCACAGTCTCGATCTACTGGTACCCGTGCATGTTTTCCCCGGCTTCGGACTATGTGCACGACCATAGTCCGCCCGGAACTACATCGGCGTACCCATCTGCCGTCGCTTTTGGTCACTTACCTCAAGTCCAGTAATCGTACCCCCACCCTAGCCTAGACCCTAGGGTCATAATGATATAAACTTGGGATTACTGCTGGAGTGGACCCCCATTGCTAGGATTTTCTAGTGGGTTAAGTACGGTTTAACCCTCTTGCTAATCATGGATTAACTTGGTTAAGTGTAACGATGAGTTCACGACTTAACCCTGATTAATCTACCAAGCCCAAATTGGTTAAGTATTAAGTGGACCATGACTTAACCCTAATCATGAGGCATTAATTAATTAATGTGCCTTAACCTCTCACATTAGACTCCGTTGCGGTTACTAGTTAAGCCGGTCGGTTCCGGGTAGCTTTATACCACAACTTGGTCTAACCTCGGGTTCAAGGTACAACATGACCAACTTCTCACATTGGGTCCTGTTGTTTGTAGCAACTAGTTAGGCCGGTCGGTTCCGGGTAGGTTTACGCTACAAACTCAACCCAACCTCGAGTTGGTTACACTTATATTTTCTAAGTGTCATGTCCATCATGTTTCCAAAACATGTTACAAGTTTTCAAGCATTTGGGTAGACCTAACTTAATAGGTAAATTCCCAAAGGGTAGACCTAACTTAATAGGTAAATTCCCAAGCTTATGTTTTTATGTCTTTTAAGTTTACCCAACCCCAAACGCAATCCCATCGCTTACATATCGCAATAGCGCATAAAGGATAGAAAGAGGGAACTTGGCATAATCATGACATAAAGGTGTTGAAGCCACAAGTTTAACATGGTGGCATATGAAATGTACATATGTTCATATACTTGCATATTACATTTTAGGCCTCAAAAGCATGCATAAAACCAAACTTAGCATATTGGTGATACATGGTGATAAATGACATGTAGAAATGGCCATAAGTTCGCATTTAGCCTCACATGCAAGTTATCATAAGAGATATGACAACTTACATGTTGCCAAAATGCAACCTTTAGCATAAAGCTTGAAGCTTTAAGCTCATAAACCCAAGATAAGCTTGCATAACATGATAACATGAGCAAAATGATCAACCCAAACTTGCATAACATAACTTGCATATTATATGACAAACTTGCATATCAAACTTGCATAACATAACTTGCATATCATATGACAAACTTGCATATCAAACTTGCATAACATAACTTGCATATCATATGACAAACTTGCATATCAAACTTGCATAACATAACATCATAACATGGCAAACTTGCATAACACATCATAGTAAACTTGCATATCATAATGATCAACCAAACTTGCATCATTCATATAACTTTAGAGTTTAAATATGAAAGTAGAAAAGGGCTTACAATGCTTATGAAGACACAAAAATATGACAAAGCCCTTATGCAATCAATTAAACCCAAAATGCAAGCTCCAAATCAATAAAAATCCTTGCTTTATGATGCAAATATAGAAACTTGACTTGAATGCAAGCTAATGACACTCATACAAGCTTGAAAACACTTGTATGCATGGAAAATCTCTCACAGAAATTTATTTAGGAATTTTATGAAGAGAGTGGAGGCCATGAGAGGATTGATTTTGCCATAGTTTAGTTGTATGAATGAATAATGATGATTTAGGGTTAGGTTAGGGGCTTATTTATAGAGATTAGGATTAGTTCTAGCCTTAGGATTAAACCCTAGTTCTAATCTCAGCCCTCAAAACCGAATTTGGCCCCCAAACTCAACACAAACCCAAAATGGTGCACCAGGCAAAACTGCCCGGTTGGACCAAGTCGACAGCCAAGTCGATAGGGCTGTCGACTTGGGTCCAACCAAGTCGACTCCGAAGTCGACAGGGCTGTCGACTTGGGTACTCTGGCGGGAATTTTCCCGCCTAGCCCAATCTGACCTAATTTTCCAAATTCAAACTTGAATTTGAAATCTGTTTTACTTTGAAATTTTCTGAAAACTTCGTTGGGCCTTAATCGGGTCATACGGACTCCGATTTTCGAAAACTCGGACTCTATTTCGCGTATTTTTCCGAGACGAACGCAATAGCATAGCCCGTTTACCTTGATTCAGATTTATAAATTAAATTCTGCCTCGATTTAAGTTATAACAGGTTATTGAAAATACGGGTTGTTACATTCTCCCCTCCTTAAAGGATTTCGTCCCCGAAATCTTCAAGTTAGGAAGAACATATCCTACCATCCAACATCCATCTACTCAAAACATCATCCATGAGCAATCATTGTCCTTACAAGATTCTAAATCTTGCATGAACATATGCAAAGGTGTGTGTATATGTACTTATCTAATGCAAATATCATCAATGCAAATTATGTTAGTGAAATGAATCCATATGTATGCAATTCCTAACATAATGTATAACATCTATATGTGTGCACATAACATACATCCATATGCAACATCCATGTGATAACACAAAAATTTTCATCCATGAATAAGCATAAACACTCATGCATATGCAATATGAGGAGTGTGTGAGCCGATTTAGTGCCTAATGTGTATAATGCATCCACGAGTAACCACTTGCAAACACTTGCAACCACTTGCAAACATCAAGCATAACATGTTTCAAACACATGTTTCATCCAAAGGGTTTCTACCTAAGGTTCTCATGACAAGATTAATATGATAAACTAGATAAACATGGATAGCAAAGAGAAAGATATGCTAACAAAGAAAAGAGATTGAGAGTGTACCCTCAAAAAGGAATGGATAAAGCCCACGCATCTTCCCTTCGGTTTCCCAAGTTGCGTCTTCTTCAGCTTCACCCCATTGAACCATCACCAACATGACCTCTCGATTCCTTAGCTTCTTGGTCTCCGTCCCCAAGATACGAATCTGTAACAATCCGAAAATCTGGGCCAGTTTAAAATTTTTATTTTGGCAATTTTAGCGAATTTTGATTATTTAAAATGTATTATTTTAAATAATATCGACGAGAAATTTATTTTGAATATAATTCGAACGTATATATATATATATATACGCCGTCGTTAGAATATAAATGTTTATATATAGTTATAAATAGAATTGAAAATGGCGCGGTAGTTCGATAATTCGATTTCAAACTTCAGTTGAACATACCGGGTGCAAAACTATCCGGATTTTAGTGAAACCAAAAACATTAGGATCTAATTGATAATATCTTTCCAACGAATCCGAAAAATCAAAGTTTCATAGCGGGAATCAAAAGATATGCCCAGTTGAAAATTCTGAATAGTCGCTATGGAATTCAGGCCCTTAAAAATAGACATTTTGCAAATGACCTCGGATTTCGACGAAACCAGTTTTGTTGGGTCCGTGATGTCAAGTTATTGCTAGATTCCAAATTTCATAATTTTTCGAATCAATATGTGAGCATGGCAAAGGAAAACGCATTTGACCAGTTTCAGTTGATTTTAATCGACTGGAAAATGGCCATTTTTCCAATGACCTCGGAATTCGACGAAACTAGTTTGGTTAGGACCGTATGGTCAATACGAAGCTAGAAAATATTTTTCTGGAATTTTTCTAGGTTGTATGTGGCCCCAGTAAATTGAAATGCGCGTTCAAATTTAATATATAGAGTTATATGTTGAATTTGACGGAAACTGATCGAAACAGTCGAATCATCCTATGAAACATATCCCACTATGTTCGGAATGGGGGTAATTAGCTAGGGGCGATAGTCGTTGGGCCTCGATAGGTGTTCGAATTCAAAGTCAACATTTAGGGTTTGGAAAAATAAAATAATTAAATAAAAAAAACCCTTTCCCTTCTCCTTAACCAGGCCCCCCCCCCCCCCCGATATTTTCAATTAAGTTTTCGAAAAAAAAAAACGCGAGTTCACCAATTCGATGGCTGCCATCGCCTGGCCCACCGCCGCCCAGGCCATCTCCGTCGAGTCCACCTTCTCCCCCCCCCTCGCGTCATCTGCCTCACTCCTTCTCCTCTACGAACCCGACTCCCCACACGCGACCTCGTCCGCCGCTATCGCCATCAGCAGAGCCCCCACCACCGCAACCACCTGCCGCCGTTCCCTTCTCCCTCCTCCTTCTCTCACCCTGTCCGATTTGAAGGTCAGCGCCCTAGGGAGGAAACCCGCACCCACCTGAAGCCGTCTCTGCCAAGTCCTGCCGCCGCCAGTGAAGCCGCCATCCCCTTCGACGATGCGCCAGCAACCACGATTCGGCTTCTATAGTAAAATAGTGAGTGTTATTTTAATTAATTGAGTTTATTTATATATTTTATTTAGTTATAAATATGAAATTATAAAAGCATAGTTTCTTTTTAAATATATATAGCACGGCATTAAAAATGTTATCTTTTTATGAAGTAGCGTTGTAGATATAAAAATACGATTTTTATATTATTATTTTTAAGTAATAAAAATATGATTTTTATATTTTTAAAGTATTAAAAATATAATCTTTACTATATAGAAGTAATAAAAATATGATTTTTATATTTTTAAAGTATTAAAAATATAATCTTTACTATATAGAAGTAATAAAAATATGATTTTTATATTTTTAAAGTATTAAAAATATAATCTTTACTATATAGAAGTGGTAAAAATATGATTTTTGTTTATATAGAGAATTAAAAATATCACCTTTATATATGTAGCAAAATAAAAATGTGATTTTATAGTGATGAAGTCTATATTTTTGAAAAGGTGAAGTCTATATTTTTGAATAGGCGAAATCTATATTTTTGAAATGGAATTTTTATCTATATGACATCGCAGTAAGAATATGATTTTTATATATTGAACATCGAAGTAAAAATGTGATTTTTATATATTGAATAGCATAATAAAGATTCGATTTTTATATATTGAATAGCAAAGTAAAAAATTCGATTTTTATATATGTAGTGGCTACGGGCAACGAAAGCGACAAAGAGCGAGAATGACGAAGATTTCCATAAATGAAGAGTTGTGGTATTGGATAGCTATCAGTGAGAATTTCTCACCTTTCAATTTCATTTTCTAGTTATATATATATATATATACTAGGATGCAGACGGTGCTTAGTAGCACCCGACACAATCGTCCACAGACCATGGACTTGTTTGTTTGGTTGCATAGATTAGTTTGATGATTTGATTTGAATTTGGTTGTTTGGTGAATATGATTGATGTGTGAACGGCGTGGGCCTTCACTAGACCGGGGATAAGGCTAGGCCTCGTCCCGTTTCTAGTATCGTGCCGTTATGCCGCCGAAATTTTCTAAAATAAGTTAGAAAATAAAAATATCATTCTATTTAAAGAATGAACTGAATAGAAATTCATATGTTAAAATAAAATGTTTTATCGTTAAAAATATATATTTTTTAACGTGAATATGAATATAGTGAATGTGAATAAATAAATATTCATTTACAAACCAGACGGTTTGTTTATGTACACCTATTTGAAGGACATTGATTGGGACGATAAATTTTACACATCGCCCAACTGCACAAATAAAATATGTGTTTGATTGTTTGAAACCCCACACGGGTGTTGGGATGAAATTTGAAGTTCACTCATCCTGGTTGATTAAATATGTCGATCGATTGATTGACAGGCTGTTATAAGCGTTAGATATCTATATTTGATGCTTATACAGTGTAGTGCACTTTGGTTGATGGTTGATTATTTTTCAATGCTATCATATACGTGTGATGTATGAAAATCCATATAATTAATATTATTTGGTGATTGATGGGGCCTCATTCCAATTTAGAAAATAAAGAATAATATAAAATAAAGGTTCATGTGTTGACAGTACTCATCCATTGAGATTGGTCATGTGTTGAACGAAATATTTTAGTAATAAAATTTACATCTTTATCAATATAAAATAAAGGTTCATGTGTTGACAGTACTCATCCATTGAGATTGGTCATGTGTTGAACGAAATATTTTGATAATAACAACTATTTTGAAAAAGAAATATTTGAAATAGAATATTTGAAAATAGAAATTTATGAAGCCGTGTTGATTGGATTGACGCCATTTTGACGTGAACGATATTTTTATCGATTTTAAAACTATTTCGAAAT
>JASFAX010002316.1:0-46454 GCA_030737875.1 Allium sativum
TATATATACAAACTATAGAGAATATTCATGTGTTGAGTTGAAATTCATTCGTTGAATCAAAATTCATGTGTTGAATATTATTTGAATTAAAAAAAATAGCTTTAGCGATAAAAATCGCATTTTTATATATATACAAACTATAGAGAATATTCATGTGTTAAGTTGAAATTCATTCGTTGAATCGAAATTCATGTGTTGAATATTATTTGAATTTAAACAAATAGCTTTAGCGATAAAAATCACATTTTTATATGTATGCAAACTATAGAGAATATTCATGTGTTGAATTGAAATTCGTTCGTCGAGTTGAAATTCATGTGTTGAATGTTATCATATTTTAAAATAAAATGAATAGACAATAAAAACTACATTTTTATTGTGAATATGAAGTGTTAAAAACATTCACGTGTTGAATAAATATTTTTGAAGATAAAAATATTTCTTTTACCATATATACGCTTTGATAAAAATACACACGTGTCGAAATAAATAATAGTTTGCTAGAAATACTATTATTAGCTTTGTTCTGCATATATATACATGTGTTGAACAGGGAAAATGGATTAGCTATAGAGTAAAGAAATTATTTGCGTGCCCGACAAATAGGTAAGCCTTGATGAGTTGGATGCACAATTTTATTTTTATATCAACTCCTGTGAATGCCATTGGATGCGGAGTGCTGGTTATTCTGTGTGAAATAATAAACATCGCTATAGGATAGAAACAATTAATTTTGAACTACACTACATGGCATACTTCTTGACGATAGGCATACTTCATCATATTCCACATAAGCGATTAGAACTTGTGTGACGAGGTGGAATATTTACCATACGAGCCAGAGGCTTTTATGGCGATGACTATATACTACAGGTTGAACTGATGACTGATATGGACTATATAAAAATATAACGATAAATTGCCAGATTAACAAAAACCCCACACGGGTCTGGAGTTGACAATAATCACGTCTCTCTAGTTATTAGATACGGCACATGGACTATTTATTTCCACATGGAATGGGGTGACGAGAATTTATTCTCTGGAGTTATTATCTATACACGCTCCCCCGTAAACACCATAATATATCACTATAAATATGTGGATGCTTTTTAGGATTTATTGGGTACCTAACACGGCCCAATAAATTTCCAAACCCCTCCCCGTACAAAGGAGGTTATGGCGAAATTTTTCGAAATATTAAGGCGTTAGTGAAATATTTGAAGTGAAACCGAAGTTGAAATTAATGAATAAACTATATTTGAAATTATAGAATAGAAAGGAATCGAAGCCGGGCAGTTCGTGTTTTGGAATCGTAATTTGAAACGATTAGTACGAGAAATCCGACCATCGGATTTTCCCGAAACCGCAACCGCTGGGTTGGCCTTGGGAATATCTTTCCAACGGCACCAACCTTGTAAAAATCCAACGGTTGGATTGTCTGGAATGTTTAATTCAAATTTGAAGAAAAACAGCGCCAGAATCGTTTATATTTATATATAAATAAAATTATAATTAAATTAAATCGAATAACGACGCTGCAGTTCGAATTTTGAAACCGTAACTTCAAACGACTAGTGTGGAAGATCCGACCGTCGGATTTTCACGAAACTGGAAACGTTGGGTTCGCTTTGGGAATATGTTCCCACTGATATAGACTATGTAGAAATCAAACGGTTAGATTTTCTGATGTGTATAACAAATTAGGGGAAAAACAGTGCCAGTGCCACGGCACGACCTGAAACGTCGTTTAATTAAATATGGCCATTTTTAAATAAATAAAAATGGTGAAAAATTGTTATAAAATATTATAAGCAACATAGATTGCAAATAAACCAATTGGGCTTGAATTGTTTGATATTTGATGGTTGTATGTGTTTGACACGTAAATAACACTAAAGAACTGAAATATGGATGTCGAATAATATAACCATAGAAAGAATTGATTTGAATTCTAATTACGTGAATTATTTGAAAAGGTCGAGCTAACCCTCATTTCAAATAATTAATCGAGCGATTCAAATTGGAAAATACAAAGACGATTCAAGACCGACGACCTTCGTATCGGTTGGATGGGCGCTGCTGGGGTTCCTGACCGGAGTAGCTACCGTGAAGGAACGGAAGTAGTAGCCGTCTGAACGTATGTGTTGATTGTACGGATATATGAGGAATTTGACGCCTCCGGTTTCATTCAGACCCAGAATGGACTTGTAAATGGACTGTGTGTCTGACATTGGATTTTGTTCTATACTGATTGATCTCTGTTAAATATATATCTGTTTGGCGGTGGAGAATTTATTCTTTTGCTTAACGCCCTTCTCTGAGACGTACGAGCTCAGAGGTTATATATCGATAGAAATCAGTCGTACGGAGTGGATTGCCTATGTGGCATGCCAAGATGCTGTGATCAAGGCTTCTGTTGCAAAGCAAAATCTTGTGGATGATGATCAAAGCACGGTCTACGTGGCCTGGCTTTGTGTATAGCGTGGATTCGCGAGCCTTACACCCCAGTATGAGTTAAAAACGGGATACGTACTGCAGGGAGAGCACGACGTTTCTTTCTAGCTATGGTGGTGTCAGTGACTTACCAACCCTGACATTTATATCTATTTTTCACCTATGTGGTTGTTGGAATGCGAGGCGCCTCGATTATAGGTCTGTAAGGACCGGGAAACGTGTGTTCAGGAATTGCCAATCCTCAAACGTAAGAGAGGACCGGCCCTGAAGATCCAGGGTTACCCAGAGTGTGTAGTCCTGAGGCATTTGCTAGAATGTCTCGAAGCGGAGAGGAGCTTGCCCCTTGCCTCGACTCATGACGGAAATCCAATTTCCAATACGAGATAACGGATTCGGTTGTTACTTATATATGGCGACATAGTGGCATGGGACGCTCATGTCGCCTATGATTGATATTTATGATGCTATTCATTTTTGAAACATATATGCACTAGTAATAATATCAAATGATTTTACTTTACACGTATCAAACATATTTGGCCATTATAAGGTAAAACTCTATCCTCCGGCTTGCGTTGCATTGTATGATGCGACTTGAGTCTTATAATGGCTTCATTCTTTTTAAAAGCATTTCATTTTTTTAAAGAATTTACTTTGTTTTAAATACACTAGCAATCACTGGAGTAAACCCGTTCCGCGAAAGTGGCGTGGTCCTATAATTCGCTTATTACTGTTGTTTAAACTGTTAAATAGATTCCTCATACCAGTCCCCATGACTAACTCGTTGTTTGTTTCACTTTGCAAACGCGGGTGCCCTTATTTTCAAACGGGCAGCCTAGTTCACAGGTGACAGGTTGTTTTTGGCTCTGCACTGTTGCATAGAGTGCATTTTGGCTCATGGCGAGGCTGACTTCACAGAGATGACTTTGACATTTTCCTCCATTATTGTACTTATATTATGATTCCACCACAGGCGATGCAGACTGCTTTACTTTCAGTACTTATTATCGTATGTATATGTACCACCTTCGGCGATGTAGACTGATACCCTTATTATGTCTCACTGTATGTATATATTCCGCCTCTGGCAATGATGACTGATCACTTCCCTTTTATTTACTAAGTTATATCCTACGCTGTGCTATTCTGATGTTGTTACATGTTGTGATTTCGCTGTCATATCCATGTAAAATTATTCTATTTATTGTTTTTGCTATTATCTGTACTCTGCTATGATGATTGATGTGTTATATTCCAATGATTATCCTTAATACCGCACCTCAGATTTTGGGATCGTCACAGTAATGAGTAGAGAGTGAGAAAAGAAGAAGTTTTATATAAATAGAATTGAACTCGACAGGGTATAAGTGTAGAAATCATAAAATAAGATATAATAATTGTGTAAAGAAAGGGGATGAAGATGGAGAAGAAGAATGATGAAAAATTCGAAATCAGCCCCTATGTATAAGATTTGAAAAGTTGCAACTCTTTTGAAATAATAAAAATAGTGAGAAGACACTTACTTTCAAAATCAAAATTGTGACAGTTATATGTCGACATAGCCATCTTTGTATGTCGACATATCATAGTTCAAAATTAATTTTTAAGCATTTTTCAAATGTCTTGATATATATACATATATATATAATTATGGAACATGATGTTATAAATAAGTATTATAAAGTAGAAAATCATATGAAAACATAAATATAAGATTTATGAACATATATATAAAATTATAGAGTTTAAACTATATAAATATAAATTATATACACTTATAAACTATAAAACTTAAGTTTAAATCAAAGAAAAATAGAGAAAGTAAAATAGAGAAAATAAAGATTGAAGATAAAATTTGAAAATAGAATTTGAATTTGAAAATTTAAAATTGAAAAACAGAATTTGAATTTGAATTTGAACATTGAGTGCTATTCAGAGTCTTACATAACTAGACTTTATTACTATCTTGAAATCCTGAACTCTTGAAATTTTGATTACTCATGCATCTTGAATCATCTCTGAATTCTGAATCTCTAGAAACTCTTAAACTGTACAGTGTTCAGTATTAATTCCTGCATATGTGTGTGTGTATATATATATATATTCCAGACAAAAGAATTAGTATATATTTTATAATCAATTAATATTGAAATAAGGTTGTTGTCATCAAAACTCCATTCTCTAACATACTTGTCCTGGCATTTCAATTTTATACACATTTGAAATTCATTGGAACTCGCCAGACATGAATTTCTTGAGAGTGGAAGCACTCAATAGTGAATTTCCTTCCCCTTCCAGGTCCTTAGATTGGAAGCACTCAACAAATGAGTAGGACTTCTCTTACAACTTGGACTTGGATTTAATGAGATGTATCGTTTGACTTGCTCTCTACTTTAGTATAACTTATGGCAGGGGATATGATATTATGTACTCTGGTATTTTATTTCATGATATGATTTATAAGGCAGATTTGAGACTTGGGGTTAGCTGTAACTGGGTTTTGATGTACTTTTGAAACTTTGCCTTATTTTTGTAACGAAGTTTAAAATTTTCTACTGCTTATTTTATTTGTCTTGCAAATTTTCCGTAATGAATCCCAATTGTACTTCATGAAACTTAATGCATTCTCTTTTGAGTGATATTAACAGACATGGGTGTCACATAAGACTAGCCACACCCATTTTGTTTAAGTAAAGAAAAACTTTTGAAAGAAAGGATAATCATAAGATGCAGCCACACACATAAACATTTTTTAAAATAAAAAAATCCACTGATATTATACCTTACGATAACCCAAAAACATTTTTTATATAAAAATCCAGTGGTATTATAATAATATCTAATCATATAAATAACCATCTAGCACAATGCTAGCATCTCACGCTCCACATATATAATATAAAATTGAAAACCACAGGGCGCTTATTGGAGATTGGATTCCAACTATTATACGGAATGGGACCACCTTCCGATTTGTGTGCTCTATAAAGGATGCATATGGGTTCAATAAGAACATCTTGCAACCCAACCACTCATTTAGCTTGAGTGTACCGAATGTATTATCACTAATGGTTGTCGGTCGTCCAACCGTAATCCATAAGATTCAAAATTGAAAGAAGAACAAATGAATTTTCTCTAGATGGTGATAATACACCCTGCTTAGGTGTGAACCAACTAGCCATGCTACCTACCCGATTTTTGTCATTTCCAGGTTATGAAGATTGAGGTCATGATTACCTTTCTAGAACAGCACGCCACCATTTACTTTGAATGCCACATCGTCAAACCCGTCAAATCACTCGGTCATCTTCCTAAAAATCTGATGGGTATAAAAAGCTAAGAGAAACGAATACCCCACCACCAGACGTAATATATTGAAAATATCATTTTATGTGATCTTTTGGGCATACTCTATCAGACATTCGTCCATACAAGTTGTCCTGGACTGGACAAACCGAAGGCACTATCCTGTAAACAGAACAACCCTTGGACTTTACTCCGTCTTCAATTATCTTCAAATAACCTAATTCGTGACACCTATGCCAATACAAAGTGGTTTTCGGATAATAAATCCATCCGATCTCTCCATATTGATAACGATGGTAAAAATACTTCGATAGTCGATTATTTAACTATCGAAGAAAAATAAACATCCATCCAAATTTTCAATTGGAAATATTATGGACTAAGAAACAAACAATCACTGGCCCTTTTTAATTAATGGTAATTAAACCCGTCCCAAAATCCTTTCGATGTTTTTGTCCAAATATTTTCTAGCGCTTTGGCCTCTTACACTATACTTTATGATTTCCATATTCCGCCTTCTATATTTTCAATAGTTAGAAATATCTTTTATTTATAATCGGAAAACATTCCAACTTACTTGTCCCTTCCACGAAACCATTCATTTTTATACTTAAGAATAATATTCTTCATTTTAGTTGGAAAACATTTCCAAATTCCATTTACTTAAGCTAAAACGAATGGTGTGTAAAACATTGCTACAACAACCAAAAATATTACAATTCAACTAAATCTATTTATACATTGATCTTCGAGGCTGAATCATTTTATTTATTGATTAATAATGAAATCAATCATTTGGAGTATAATTACCTCTCAGAACTTAAATGAATGATATTTTTAACTTCAAAATAGATAAGACCTCTTATCTCGAATAATTAACGTCATATATAGCCAATTATCCATTTTAAATGTGTGTATGTTTCTCTTTCTATTCTTATCAGGTTCAAATTTATAGATTTCTTTTTTGTTTATAATGTTCTATTTTAAGTTCGTTTCCTTATCGAATTCTATATATCGATATATTGATTTCTAGTTATCTAATTTTCGTAAAAATATTCTAACTCCTTGAATTTCCAGAAAATTTCGCTAGCTTCTCCTTTGCATGGCTCAAATAGTACAACTACAACTCATCTCTCTAGGCCCCCTCTATTCAAAAAGAAAATCACAAGGCCAAGCGGCTTGCCTAATAGGCTCATAAAATATCATATGAAATTTAAACATGTACCTTTTTGTTGGGCACTCAAATTGTAATCTTTGATCTCTCATTCCATACCTGTTTAACATACATATGTCCATTCTTGTTCATTTGAATCAATTCAATCATTTTTGACAAAATTCGCTAACCACTTCCTTAATTAGCTCGTTGTCTACTGTGCTTTTGATTTGAACATATCATGATCAAATATATTTTTAATTTGTTTATGCACTAGTTGAAATCAAATTCTATGTTTGATTTCAGGTTTGATATTTAAATTTCCAATTCCATTTCACAAATTCAATCTCCTAAACCAATGTTGAATTTGATCCAATCTCTCTTTTACTTAATAACCTTTCACATTAGTCAACTTCATTTCATAATGCAAGAACTGATTTTTTTATTAAAAATCACTTCATTCACCCAATAGAGTTGTATTTATTTTATAACTTAAATCAAGATTTTTTTTAACTGAAATTCACATTTTATTTACTCAATTTGTTTTAGTTTTTTTAGTAAACCATTTGGTTTATAAACAATTTGATAGTGACTTTTCTCAAATTTGATTTTGATATAAATTAAAACGTATAAGACGAAATCTAAAACTTTCTCTTCTATTAGAAGACTAACATTTAATAAGTCCGAGCGTTTCTTGTTTCATCGAATTTCAACTTATATTGTGTTCTATAAACTTAATTGAAGTTCGAATCATCAAATTACGAAATAACACGCTATGGCGAGTTGGTTTTTAATTAAATTAAATTATAAATGTTTGAACTTTATTATTAATAAATCCCAAATCTGCTTCTTCATTATTTTAATATAAAGTAACCCGATTTTCCAAAGCTAACTTAAAAACTCCGATTTTCTATAATTTTCTATTTTTCAATCAAATTTCATAACTCGATTATGGATTTATTTTTAGAACTCACTTCACTACATTAAATTCCCATTTTTCTTTGGAACGAATTATTTGATGAAATTCGACAAAATCGAATTCCAACTATGAATCTATATGGATTTATTCCAATTAAAACTATATTCCGAACATCAGAATAAATTTCATCGTTCCCCTATTTTAAACGATTCCCAATCCCCTTTTTAAATTTATACTTGAATTTAAATAATAAAATTATCCCATGAAAATTATTCACTTCCATTTAGAAACATCGTTTATGAATTACATTTCTTGTTTCAAATATTAAAACAAGGTTCTAATTCAAATTCCATTTGAAATCTAATTTCCTCTACGGAAAATAAATTTTCCTTTTTAAATTCTTACTTGAATTTTAAATTTAATATTATCAATTGAAAATTTTTCTTTCATTTATAAACATCGTTTATAAATTCAACTACTTATTTTTATTACTCAAAACAAGTTAATATTTTCTAACTCATTCAAAATTCAATTTCTATATATTCAAAAAAAAAATTTCCTTTTTAAATTTAAAAATCCTTTTTTGTGATATTTTTAAACCCCAATATCTCGAGCCAGTGAAATTCAAATATCCAAATACACAAACAATATATTCAATTCAACTCATCGCACATATATAAATAGGTGAACAAAAATAAATAAATTTGTTGAGGAATCGTGTTGGGTCCCTCCAACCTGCTTCCCTACATCCACAGATGTAAGTCAACATAAATTATACCAATCCTGCTTCAAGGCTGGATATCGTAGTATAAGGGTCTTCCACTATATATATTGTAGGGAGCATAAGGAAATCATCCGCTAATGGTACGAGGAGAAATAACCAATCACCAATTACACACACACACACACAAATATATATATATATACATAAACAACTCATAACATTATATTAAATAAATATTAATTTATAACAAATTATAAACGAATCCAAATAGTGAGTTTACTCAGCTTGATTTTTGTTTCATGATTCTCCCAACAAATTTCATATCGTTGCAGCTACGAATCTAGTAGAGTGAATCTATCTTGTACCTATTATTATTTAATTTTATTTCTCAATTAAGCTATATTAATTTAAATTAACTACAAACATAAATAAATAAATTATTCTATGCAATTTAAATTTCATATTGCGATAATTAAATATCTTTGAAATTAATCGTATGTCATTTATTAAATCGATAAATTCAATATAAAAATTCATTTATATTATTCCAATTTAATATTTAAAACTAATTTATGAAACAACCCAAAGTCGCTTGTAAGGGAAATCCCGGATTGAGTTGAGAACACGACAAATCAGAACACAAACAGAAAAACATTTCATTGCTTATTACAAAAATTAACATCAGAGTACAAGAATATACAGAGTATGAGCAAATAATATACATTTAATAAATATCAGAGATTTACAAATTACAATGCAGCGGAAAATCATAAAAAACACAACTGAAAGAAATACACGGATGTAGAGCATTCCGAATATAGCTTTAGCTGTAAACCAAGATCCTGTGAATATAACATGTACAAAACCAAAACTACTAGCTGCCCGTTGGAAAATAGGGGCACCCAGAGTTTAGGTTAAAACAACAAACTCCAGGTCAGTCATGTGACTGGTGTGAGAACTAAAAGAGGTGTTTAAAACTTTACTTTAAAATGGAGTAAATCAAGGGACCACGTCGTATTACACGGAACGGGTTTCCTCCCATGAATACCAGTGCATAAAACAAATAGCGCAATGCCTTTTGAAAAAATGAAGCTATTATAAGACTCAGGTCCTATCACACAATGCAACGCAAGCCGGAGGATAGAGTTTTACCTTATAATAGCCAAACATGCTCGGTACGTTTAGAACAAATCATTTTGATACTATTATAGTGTAAAGTGTATGAAAACAACTTCAAATATAAATGTATCAATCATAGACGACATAATGCCCCATCCCACTATGTCGCCATACTAGGCTCTACAAATAAAACCGAATGTCACATATTCGGAAATTGGATTTCCTTCACGATTCGAGGTAAGGGATGCACTCCTCACCGGCTTTGAGACACTCTAGGAAATGCCTAAGGATCTCCTGTAGTAGACCCTTGGATCCTTCGAGGCTGACCCTCCCTTATGTTGGAGGATTAAATATTCCTGAACACACGTTTCCCGGTCCTATATGACCTATCCATCGATTCCGTAGTAACCGATATATCCAAGGCACCTCGCAATCTATTATCCATATAGGAAAAAATATAATAAATATCTGGGCTCCATACCATGACACCACCCATAGCTAGAAAGAAACGTCATGTCCTCCTTGGGTCCCTTATGCTGTTTTTGAATCATACCGAGGTGTGAAGTTCGCAAATTAACGGTATACACAATGCTATGCTATTTTAAATTCATGCCTTGATCATCAACCACAAAACTCTGCTTTTCAACAGAAGCCTTGATCACTTGCATCTCAGCATGCCACACAGGCAATTCACGCCATGCGTTTGATGTCTATCGATATATAACCTCTGAGCTCATACGTCTTAGAGAAGGGCATTAAGTAAGAGAATAAATTCTCCGCCGCCAAACAGATATATATTTAATAGAGATAATCAACGCAGAATAAAATCCAAAGTCAGACACACATCCATTTACTAGTTCGTTCTGGGTCTGAACAAAACCGGAGGCACCTTATTTCTGATCCCATATGTCCAATACAGGAGAGAGGTCCTCGCATATCCGGTCAATCTCCAAGTACGTCTGGATGATCACCACTTATTGCCTCGTCTTGGGTGTACAGCCTAATCAAGACATCAGTAATCATCCAAACGATGTGAAGACCTCCGGTCTTTAACCCCCGTCTTCATCGTCGACTTATTGTCGAATCAGTTATTCAGAATGTGTATAAACTTGGCCTTTCTGAATAACTCGCGTATTTTATAAACAAGTACTATAAAAACACACATACGCCTCATTCCAATTCCGAATATTCTTTTATTTAAATATCCATATCTTTAGGGAAAGGTTCCCATTAATTTTATCAAAGATAAGTTCTTTTGAATTTATTCTTTAATCTTCCTTTGGATATCGATTTTAAACCAAATTTAGATTTATCCAAACTAGTCAGGATTAACGGACCATACCGAAATAATCATTTGTTTAATTTCCCAATCCCAACCTACTCATCACATGGAGCAAAACTGGTAATACTCCATATCTAACACCATGGTGTTATCGGTAAACTTAATTACCATTTCACGTTAAAATCTAATTAAACATTTAACTATCGCTTGGAGCAAAACTGGCGATACTCCATTCTCGATCGTTTCCCAAATTTGATAATTTAAATTAACATATTCACCTTTCAATCTAATTAAAGATTCATTAAAACTCCACATGGTTTTAATCTTCCCAAAATCAATATTAATGATTATTAAACTTTGGGAAATCAAACATGCTACGTCGACAATCTACACCGTACTATTGATTTCTGCCTATATATAACCTCTAAGCTCGTACGTTTTAGAGAAAGGTGTTAAGCAAGAGAATAAATTCTCTGCCACCAAACAGATATATATTTATATATATAGCAGAGATCAACCATACAGTTTGAAATACAATGTTAGACATGTAATCCTGTCTTTAACTGGGTTAAAGAACTAAAGTCGTTTAAAATATAGTTCACGATAAACCCAAATCACATTCCATTAATTATGGAATATTCATGAAAAACAGATCAATATATAATGGATATCAATTTCCATATCCGACTAATAATATAAATGGAATAATGACAAAGCCTTTTATATTCCATATATATATTAACAGTCTTCCTCCACAGAAGCTCATTACGATTATTATCAAATCGAATTTCATTCAATTCCAATTTAATATATTAAATTGGAAAACTTTATTTGGAAAATTCCCGTTAAATCCTAATAAAAAGATTCATAAATTCCAAATCACATTTCACTATAAATCGGGTTAAAGAACGAATGTCATTAAAAACATAGTTCACAATAAATATGATTCACATTCCATTTTATTCCAGTTACTAAATATAACTGGAAACTCTAATAATCTTATTTAAAAGATTTATTCCTCTTACACGGGGTTTAAGGACAGTGTTATTTAAGAAACCATTCACGACAAACCCAAAATTCAATTCTTTTATTCAATTCCAATTAAATATTAATTTATTGGGAAACTTCACTAAATCTTAATTAAAAGATTTATTCTTTTCTCAACTGGGTTTAAGAACAGTGTTACTGATGATACCATTCACGACAAACCCAAAATCTAATTTGATATTAAAAACAAGGCTCTGAATAGAAATTATATCGGCTTATATTCAATATCAAATTCTGAAATCAACAAATAACTTATTGGGAACAACTATATATATATATCTTCCAAATCCCTATATCAATATCCATATAATCATGGAATCCAATACCGAAATATCCCGAAGATTATTTCCATTCCAAACCATTCCAATTTATTCGTTGGAAATTTCTATTTATTTTAAAACCATTCTCTATCCAATTTATTTATTTAAAATAATTGGATTATAATTCTAGTTAATAAATTGTTCATTTCGATAAAAATATATTTTTATCATTTCAAATATAGATTTTTTCATTCCAATTCTTTCCAAATCATTTATTATGATTTTACACAAATTATCAATATTTTTAATTATTTTATTAAGGCCTTTTCACTCGATTTCCATAAACGATCAATGAACTGTACTTACAAGGACCTTCTCCAAATATGATTTGGACGTAATTCCAAATGCAACCATTAGATTTCAAATTTATTTTATTACTTGGAAAGCTCTTTTCAATACGAACCCAAAGGTTTCATTTTTAGGAGAATCCGACTGTCGGATCTCCTGCAATATCAATTCGAAGTCAATGGAAGAAATTCGCGATCGGTCGCAGTGCTACGTGTTCTATTCAGGCCGTTTAATATATATATATATATAATATATTATATATATTTCGTCGATTTTCATTTAAAACGTATTTTATAAATCGTTTTAGATTAATTTTAAAAACAATTTCAACTTCATATTCAATTTTAAATCAAAATTGAATATTCCATATCATTAATATATAAATTATCATATTTTCAAAACATTAGATTTTGAAATCACTTCCTTTGCGATATTTATTATAAAAATGAATAAAATCGATATAAATATCATTCGCGTCAAAATGGCGCAGCCCTAATCAACACGGCTTCATATATTTCAATATTTTCGTGTCCATCCCAAATCGGACATCATAATCATATTTTGATCCATTGCTGAATATTATTTTAAAATATTAGTTATTTTAAAATGTTCATTATTCGTCATTTAAAAATATTCGTTAATTTTAAATATTCGTTCTTTCCGAATTGGAAACAGATACATTCAATTACCATATAATTTTATTTATATGTATTTCATACACTCTTGTACACAATAATAATCAAACACAGTCAACCATCATCCAGAGTGCATTACACAACTACATAAGCTTTAAATATAAATAATTAACGCTTACAACAGTCTGTCAACCAGTTGATTAACATATAATTAAACAATTGGGATTAGTATACATCAGATATCATCCCAATACCCATGTGGGGTTTCAATCAACAAATACTGAATATTATTTGTGCAGTTAGGCGATGTGTAAAATTATCGGCCCAATCAATATTTCGTTAAATGGGTGTACATAAACGAATCGTCCGATTCATAAATGAATATTTATTTAATTCATATACACGTTAAAAATTATATTTTTAACTATAAAATATTTATTTGAACACATGAATATTTTATATGGTTCATTTATACAATAAAAATGATATTTTTATTATTCTAAAATATTTAGAAAATTTTGGCAGCATTACAACGCGATACTAAAACCGGAATAAGGTATAGCCTTATCCCTCGCCTAATATTGGCTCGCACCATACACATACCAATTTTAATCAATTCAACTTATATTCCAAGTCAAATTCAACCAATTAATCAATCAAAACAAACAACCAAACATCCATGGTTTCACTCAAAGGTGTCAGGTGCTTCTAAGCACCGTCTACATCCTAGTATATATATTTAACTAGAAAATAAAATTAGAGTGAGATGTTCTCACCTTTGGGATCCACTCCGCCAGTTTTATTTCTGAATTTCTAAACAGTTTGGATTTGCCCGAAATTCCAACGCAGCCCTTTTCACGCTGTTTACAGTAAAAATCACATTTTTAATATGATGCTTATATATTTAAAAATTGCATTTTAAACCTTTCTAATTATATTAAAAATCATATTTTTATTTCGCTATTCACATATATAAAAATCAAAATTTTCTTCGCTATTCTCATATATAAAAATCAATTTTTTTCTTTGCTCTTCACATATATAAAAATCAATTTTTTTTAAATCGCTACTTGTATATAAAAATTATATTTTAATATCGCTACTCAAACAATAAAAATCATATTTTTATCTTGCTTTAATATATATAAAAAATCTAATTTTGATTCGTTATTCTTACATATAAAAATCAAATTTTTATATCGTTATTTATATATTAAAAATCATATTTTTCTAATGATGTTTATATAATAAAAATCATATTTTTCTAGTGACGTTTATATAATAAAAATCATATTTTTATTTAAACCATTTCCTAATAAAAATCGCATTTTTATTCAAAGCAAATTTAAATAAAAATCATATTTTTAAAATGCTTATATATATATATCGCGTTTTTATAACGTTACTCATATAATAAAAATCATATTTTTAATTCAAATCTATATATACAAAGTCGTGTTTCAATTTCAAATATATATATAAATATCGTGTTTTTATTTCAAATCTATATACAAAATCGTGTTGTTATTTCAAATCTGTATATAAAAATCGTGTTTTTATTTTATGGTATTTTATATAAAGATTACATTTTTATTCAAAGATTTTTGATATAAAAATCACATTTTTAATTACATAAATAATTAGAAACTAAAATAAAAAATCACCGGCGGATAGAGCGATGGAGGTGGGTCGGTTGGGGATCTGGCCAGAGGCGGCGCACGGTATGGTAGTGCTTAGGTGGGCGGAGGTGTGGCATTCGAGGGGTTTTAGGTTGGCTTCGGGTTTTAGAACAGAGGAGGTTGAAGGGGGCGGTGGACGGCGCTGGAGGAGGGGGGGTCTCACCGGATGTTCGGCGACCAGTTGGAGGGGGGGTGCGGCGGCGGTGCTCCGCTTGGAGGTGGGGCGCGATGGTGTTCGTGGGTTTTTTTTTAATTTCATTTGAGTGATTTCGGGGAGAGAGAAACAAGGGGGGTTAACTTATATTTTATTTTTGTTTTAAATTTTGAATTCCCTGAAGTTACTTTTCCATTTCAACTCCAAATTCAACATAATGACTATCGTCCCTAGCTAATTACCCCCATTCCGAACACAATGGGATATTTTCGGTAAGCTAATTCGACTATTTCAATCAGTTTTCATCAAAATTAAACTATAAATTAATATACCTTTCAAAATTGATTTCAACGTACATTTTAATTTACCGGAACCACATATTGATTCCAAAAATTGCAAAAAATAAATCTAGCTATGTTTTGATTCCTAACAAAACTAATTTCGTCGAATTTGGAGACCGTTTGAAAAACGGTCATTTTCCAGTCGATTAAATTCAAACTTAATTGACCAAACACGTTTAAATTTACCACGCTCACATATTGATTGCAAAAATTATGAAAATTGGAATCCAGCAATAATTTGACATTCCGAATCCAACAAAAGTGGTTTCGTCGAAAACGAAGGTCGTTTGCAAAATGGCTATTTTTAAGGGCTATATATTATATTAATTCCATAGCGACTATTCTGAATTTTCAACTAGACATAACTTTTTATTCCCATAATGAAATCTGGATTTTTCACATTCATTGGAAAGATATTTTCAAACAAATTCAAATATTGCTGGTTTTACTGAAATTCGATTTATTTTGAATCATGTACATTCATTTGAAATTTGAAATCGAATTTTCAAACTACCGCGCCATTTCAGGCTCGTTTTATAATTAAAATAAATATATACATTCTAACTTTGATTTAAATAAATTTTAACTCGTTATTATTTAAAATAAATCATTTTAAATCATTTTTATTAAAAATTAATTATTTTAAATATTCAAAATACTTTAAATTAGCCAAAATAAAAATTTTAAATTAGTTCCGATTTTCCGGGTTGTTACAAATTAAATTTTCAATATTAAACATCTAAAATCTTGGATGTTATATTCCTTCCCCTTAAAAGAATTTCATTCTTGAAATTACTTAGGCAGAAGAAATGCTACAGACCCGTTAACTTTCCACCTTATTATAACTTAAACATTTCATATTTCATGCATATGCATTCAACTTCATTCAACTAGATTCAAATAAACTTATTTGTTTCGTTTATGACAACAATTTTTTTTATTACACTTTGACGTTATCTAGTTAATAAAATAACCACTTATATTTCTGGTTAATTTTAAATTGATTTCTGATCAATTTATTCATTCCAATCTATTTAACTTGGACAAGTTAAGTTTTAAATTCTAGAATTCAAATACCCGGTATTTATTTTAAATTCCTTTGAAATCATATAAATATATATATATATATATATATACATATATTTATTTCCATCTAAAATTCAAAACATTTGAATATTCCAAAACAACTTGTTTTCATTCAAACTAATTTCCATTGAGAATTTTTCTAAGGTAGCAATCCGTCACTTAGAAACTCGACAATGAACATTGATGATGCTGCATTCATCATCAGAATTATTTTCCAGCGACGGAAGTGAGTTCTATGCTTTATCACTTTCAAAATCCGTTCAATATGATTTTCATATAAAAATCTTTCCAAAGTAATGCTATATTATTTAAACAACACTTCAGAAATTTTTTTCCAAACATCTGTGATTTATATTCCATATTGTGGTTCTAATCCAATTTTAATTCATCTCATTTGTATATACAAGTTCTATTTGGTTATATATAACCATTTCAGTTTATAATCTTATTTGATTATAATCTCAACTAACACATCCATATATTATAATAAATTCAAAAAATTATTCTTTTATATCAAAATATAATTTCAGGAAAAATTATTTCATTTCCCCACATTAAACAATATTATGTCAATTCCTTTGCTCAGGTGTTTAGGAATTCCTATCGATGTCGTGACATCCCACGATTTGACCAGAATTCATAAGCCCCTCAACAAACAAGCCAACACAATATAAAAGAATTTTTATATCAACTTACAAATATGCTCTCTCATAAATATACACATAACTCACTCTAGGGTACTACTGACCTTATCGCTAATGAGTAAATCCCCACCAAAGCCTAGGTGTTCGCTCAGCCTTAGCTCTGATACCAAGTGTAACGGCCCGCAAATCTTTACCACCTGGGTTGACTAAAACAACATACATCCAACCCAAATGTACAGAAAAATGAGTCATTAGGGTTGAAGAAACAGAAACAGAAAGAAGATAGATCAAAAGAAAACATTAGAATCCCACAGCATAACTGAACAAAATATAATATATTGAATAACCTTTGAAATACAAATCTGTATTGTATATACATACCATATCAGAGTATAAAACATATACATCACAGCTGAAATAACTCTAAATAACTAATGGTGAAGCCTCCTACTTCAAGCTTCTCCAAGTGTTTCTGTAAAAGCCTGAAAATTTGACTGCCCATACAAATTTAGGCACCTAAGAATTTAGGGTAAAACAAATAAAATAAAATTCGTGTCAATTATGGGACTAGTGTGAGTAAACTCCCACAAATTTGTTTAACTTAAAAAAAACTTTTGAAAGAAAGGATGATCGTAAGACCGATCCACAAGTGAATACGGATGGTTTTTACCCTACAATATCCCAAAACATTTTGATATCAAAATCTAGTGATATTACAATAACGCCTAATCAAATAAATAACCATTTAGTAGAATGCTTGCATCTCATGGTCCACGTACATAGTATAAAATCAAAAACCGTAGGGATCTTATTGGAGATTAGATTCCGTCTATGAAAAGGTATGGGACCATCTTCCGACCAGTGTAATCTAGAGGGGATACACCGGGGTTCAGCAAGAATATCTTGCAACACGACCAATCATTTAGTTTGAGTGTACTGAATGTACTATCACCGATGTTTATCGGCCATCCAACCATAACCCGTAAGATACAGAATCGAAAGAACAAATGAATTTTCTCTAAATGTTGATAATACACCCTGCATGAGTGTGACCCAACTAGCCATGCTGCCTACACGATTTTTGTCTTTTCCCAGTTGTGAGGCTTGAGGTCACGATTACATTTCTAAAACAACATGTCACCATTTACTTTGAAAGCCACATCGTCAAACCCATCAAATCACTAGTTGATCTTCCCAAAAATATTACGGGTATAAAAAGCTATGAGGAATGAACTCCTCCTCCACCAAACGTAATACCTTGACAATATTGTTTTATGTGATCTGTTAGGCATACTCCGTCAGACATTCGTACGTAGAAGTTGTCATGGGACTGGACAAACCGAAGGCACTATACTATAATAAGAACAAACCTTGTAGTTTACTCCATCTTCAAATATCAGCAAATAATATAATTTGCGACGCATATGCCTATACAAATGGTTTTCAGATAATAAATCCAATTGATCTCTCCGTATTGACATTAATGGTCAAAACTTCGATAGTCGGTTATTTAGTTATCAAAGAAAAACAAGCAACCATCCAAATTTTCAACTAGAAATATTATTTACTAAGCATCAAAAAATCACTGGCCCTTTTTAATTAATATTTCATTGATTAAATCATTTGCCAAAATCCTTTGATATTATCGCCCGAATATTTTCTAACACTTTAGCCTCTTACACTAATGCAAAGATTTCCATATTCCACCTTCTATATTTTCTATACTTAGAAAATGTCTCTTATTTATAATCGGAAAGCATTCCCAATTGCTTGTCCATTCCACAAAACCATGCATTTTTATACTTTAGAAAAATATTCTACAGTTTATTTGGAAAATGTTTCCAAATTACATTTGCTTGGGCTAAAACGATTGTTGTGTAAAACATCGCAACAACAACCCAAAATATTTCATTCAACTAAATCTATTTAAACAATTGTCTTCGAGAACGAATCATTTTATTTATTTATTAATAATGAAATCAATCATGTTGGGGTATAGTTATCTCTCAAAACTTTACTAATTAACATCCTTAACTTCGAAATGAACAGGACCACCTATCTCGAATAATTAGCATCGTATATAACCAATTATCCATTTTTAAACGGGTATATGTTTCTCTTTGTATTCTTAGCAGGTTCAAATTTATAGATTTCCTTTCTGTTTATAATATTATATTTTAAGTTTGTTTCCTTATCGAATTCTATATATACCGATATATTGATTTCTAGTTATCGAACTTTCTTAAAAATATTCTAACTCCTTAAATTTCTAGAAAATTTCGCTAGTGCCTCTTTTGCACGGCTCAATCGGTACAACTACAACTCGTCTCTCTAAGCCCTTTCCATTCAAAAAAAAAAAACCCAAGCGGCTAGCAAAATAGACTCATAAAATCTCATATGAAATATAAACATGTGCCTTTTTGTCTAGAACTCAGATTATAATCGTCATTCTCTTAATTCCATATTTGTTTAACATACATATATCCATTCCCATTCACTTCAATCAATCCAGTCATTTTCAGCCAAACTCGCTAACCACTTCCTTAATTAGCTCGTTTCTTACCGCGCTTTTGATTCGAACATATCATGTCCAAATATATTTTTAATTCGCTTACACAGAAGTCGAAATCAAATTTTATGTTTGATTTCAAGTTTTATATTCAAATTTCCAATTCCATTTCCAAAATTCAATCTTCTTAACCAAAGTTGAATTTGATCCAATCTTTCTTTAACTTAATTGCCTTTTACATTAGTCAACTTCATTTCACAATGCAAGAACTAATTTTTATATCAAAAATCACTTCATTCACCCCATTTGAATCATATTTAGTTTATAACTTAAATCAAGGTTTTTCTGATTGAAATTCATATTTTATATACTCAAAACTCTTTTATTTTATTTAATGAACCGCTATGGTTTATAAACGATTTTCCAACAACTTTTCTCAAATTTGATTTTGATATAACTTAAAACCTATAAGACAATTCCATATTTTTCTCTTCCATTTGAAAACAATCATTCAACAAGTCCGGGTATTTCTTGTTTCATCGAATTTCAAGTTATATTGTGTTTTATAAACTCAATTGAAGTTTGAGCCGTCAAATTATGAACCAACGCGCTATAGGAAGTTCTTTTTCAATTAAATTAAATTATAAACTTTTAAACTTCATTATTATTCATCTCTACTTCTTCACTATTTTAATATGAACTAACCCAATTTTCCAAAGCTAGCTTAAAACTCTGATTCTCTATAATTGTCTATTTTTCAATAAAAAATCATAACTCAGTTATGAATTTATTTTTAGAACTCCCTTTACTATATTAAATTCCCATTTTTATTTAGAATAAATTATTTTATGAAATTCAACAAAATCAAATTCCAATTATAAATCCATACTTATTCCAATCCAATTTATATTCCGAACATCAGAATGAATTTCATCGTTCCCCTTTTATAAACGATTTCCCAGTTCCCCTTTTAAATTCATACTTGAATTTAAATAATCAAATTATCCCATGATAATTATTCACTTCCACCTATAAGCATCATTTATAAATTACATTTCTTGATTGAAATGTTAAAACAAGTTTCTATTTTAAATTCCATTTGAAATCCAATTTCCACTTCGAAAAATAAATTTTCCCTTTTAAATGCATATTTGAATTTAAAATTTAATATAATCAAATGAAAAATTTTCTTTCCATTTGTAAACATCTTTTATAAATTCAATTACTTGTTTTTATTACTGAAAACAAGTTAATATTTTCTAACTCATTCAAAATTCGATTTCTATTTCGGAAAATAAAAATTTCCTTTTTAAATCTAAAACCCCCTTTTTGTGATATTTTTAAATTTCAATATCTAGGGCCAGTGATATTCGAATATCCAGATACACAAACCATCAATTCAATTCAACTCATCACAAGTATATAAATAGGTAAACAAAAATAAATAATTTTGTATGAGGACTCCAGTTGGATCCCTCCAACCTGTTTCTCTACATCCACAGATGTTAGTCAACATATATAATACCAATCCTGCTTCAAGGCAGGATATCACGGTATAATGGTCATCCCCTATATATATTATGGGGTGCACACGGAAACCATCAGCTGATGGTGCTAAGGGAAATATCCAATCACTGGTCACATATACATACATATACCTAATATATAATAGCCACAATTATATTTCAATCATCCAAACAACTAACAAACAACAATATAACATTATATAAATAAATATTTGTTCATAATGAATTATAAACAAATCCAAAGAGTAAGTTTACACACCTTGATTTTTATTTGATGAATATCCCGCTAAATTTCATATCGTTGCAACTACGAATCTATTCGAGTGAATCTATCTTGTACCTATGATTATTTAATTTTATTTATCAATTAAGCTATGTTAATTTTAATTAACTACTAACATAAATAAATAAATAAATAAATCTATGTAATTTAAATTTCATATTATGATTGTAACACCCCGTGTATTCTATAACAGTGAGATTCATAAATTAAAGTATAACTAATTTCAAATCAAAGAATTAAGGGAAACGGGATACGCCATTGCGTTCGTCTCGGAATTCTGCTTGAGATAGAGTCCGAGTTTGCGTAAAACGGGTATCGTATGAAGAAGATATGGACGAACGAAATTGGGCGAAAAACCAGAAAACGGGTCAGAATGCACTGGCGCACTTGGGAAGTGCGCCAGAACAAAAATGAACTGGCGCACTTGGGAAGTGCGCCAGTACATTTTTAGCCTGGCGCACCTGCCAAGTGCGCCCAGGTCAGAATGACCTGCTGGTCAGGTCTTGGCTGGCCTGGTCTGTGTTTGGTCGATTTTCTGAGCCTTGCCTTGTCACTAGGGCTAGGTGTCAGCTCCTGGTTGGTCTCCGCTTCAAACTAACGGCTATTATTGAACCAAGCTCCATCGACGGTCTAAATCAACTCACAAACTCTATAAAAAGGACCTAAGACTAACCCTAATTCACACAAACTAAAATGGAGATGAGACCGTCATGCTGTTGAGGAGAGACTAAGGATAGCCGTCAGAAATAGAGAGACAATTAGGAGATAATTCAAAGCTTAAAGCAACGTCAAATCAATCAAAACAACGCCTACAACAAAGGATAACATCTCCAAATTCAGAATTCAGAATTCAGATTTCTGAATTGAAGATTCATCATACGTTGTAAGTAGAGTGCTATTCCAATGTGAATAATTAATTGCGTTTGATTTTTGTAAAATGCGAAATGGAATTGTGGCGATAAAAATCTATATTTGTATGTTGTTTTGATTCTAAACGATTTGGGAATGTTATGGTATACGATTGGATATTTGCAAGACTGTGATTTGCGTTGGAAGTTAACAATGAAAGGGAATTGTGGCAATAATAATCAATACTTGTATGTTATTTTGATTCTAAACGACTTGGAAATGCTATGATATACGATTGGAATTCATACAAGTATATGATTTATAATGACAACCATATGTTGTGGAATTTTAATTGGAATTCACGTAAGTATATGATTCGTTATTATGATATGATGTACATACTTTTATGATCTCTTTTAGTGTGTAATTGGACTAGGCTAAGTACTATGATTTATATGAATCTATGTTGAAATAGGCAAATCATACTTTTGTGTTAGAAACAAAAGTAAGCACCTTTATGAACATGACTAAACTATGTTTGGTATTATGCCTAGTTAAAATATGTTTTAGGCCTAAGTTGTTATTAAAACCATATGGTGATATATGTGACACAATTAAGTTAGGTTTACATCCCAATTGCAAGTTTACAATGATTCATGTTTAAGTATTATTTATGCCATGATTACATGAATAGAATGATTCATGTTTAAGTATTGTTTATGCCATAATCATATGAATAGAATGAATCACGTTTAAGTATTGTTTATGCCATGATTATATGCATAGAGTGAATCATGTTTAAGTATTGTTTATGCCATAATTATATGAATAGAATGATTCATGTTTAAGTATTGTTTATACCATAATTATATGCTGTTACAATTGCAAGTTCACATGTGCCTACTTTATGTTAATTGAATCGTTCGTTGCAAGTTCATGCGTTCACACTCCCCTCTTTCATATTACCTTATAAGCACCACATTATAAGCCTCCCCTTTTCATATGGCTAAATTGGGTTTAAATATTAAACCCAACACACCTTACATCGTAGCGAACGTGTAAAACGGGTGTAATGACGTTTGGGTTAAAATATAGAACATGTGTGTTGGCATGTTTGACGCATGCCAACAATCTTGAAAAAAACAATTAAGTGGCATAAATAAATTATGATCAATAAAGATGAATTTGAATAATGGGCCGCAAATATTTACATATAAAAAGAAAAGAGACAAAATATATAAATGTAGAAAATACGATGTGTTTAACCCGAGGTTGGATTGAGTTGTGATGTAAACCTGCCCGGAACCGCCCAACTGTCCAGTAGTCACAACAATACCTATCCAATGTGGGTGGTTAAACACGGAGCCCAATAAGGAGCCGAGGTTAAAATGAGTTGTGGCGTAAGACTGCCCGGACCCAACCGGCAACAGGCAGCCACAACAATACCTGTCTAATGTGAGAGGTTGAGGCTTTAATAAGACAATTAAGGCTGAGTCAGGATTGATTGGATTAAGTAAATTATATTAATACTTAATCAAAATGGAACATGCTAAACTAAACTGACTGATTGGGGGTTAGGTTTATTAAACACTTAACCAACTTAGCATGTTGGCTAGAAATAGAAAACCTAGTAGCGGCGGACCCTTTCCAGCAGTAACCCTACAAGGTGTATCAGGATACCCTGAACTAGGCAGGGTGGGGCATGATTACTGGGCTGACTGTAATAGGTCAAATCGACGGTGGTTGTGCAACAGTGTAGGTTCTAACGGGGTGCGGGCATGCACACACTCCGGCGTAGAAAAATAAGGCACTGGGCACCAGTAGCATACCTGTGCATTCTAGAATTATGTCGGGCCGCCACCATGGGACTTGATACACCCCGTGGTGGGACCAGCATAGGTAACTACAACATCGGGGGCCGTAAGATACTTGTAACTATGCGAGTAGGAGCCAATCATCAGAAATGGATCACTTCACCCTGATTATGGGGTGCCTGTTGGGAACTAGTTTATATGGGTACAGAGATTAATATGGGGTACGATAGTATATTCAACCCTAGACAACTTAACTTAGTTTATGGTGCTTTCCCGTCTCCAGTTTATACTTATCATACCCAGTTCTTTATTCATAGACTAAATAGTCCTAGACTTACTCAGGCTTTATGTCTGACTCTACTTTTCTTTCGCCTTCTTTTCTTTCGTCCCCTCCCCCCCCAGGTCCACAGGGAGGGAACACCGCAGCTTGACCAGATTTCACATCCAGCTTGAAGAGAAAGAATGTATTGCTTGGATCTTTTCCGTTTTGGACTATGGCTTTGGACATCAATTATGGGACTTTTGCAGTTTATTTATGTTTTCTTTATGCTTCTTTAATAATGTAATCAAGACAGTTATGAAGTTGTTATGTCTTTGGAAGAATTGTAAGACAAGTATGGCATGTTTTTGTGAACACGTATTTTAATGAAATAAAAGATGTTGTTGTTTTTTGCTATTCAAAAATATGTGTTCTTATATCTGTCTTGTATATCTGTGACTTATACTTATAAACCTCCACCAAAATTAGGGCATTCCCTTTGAGAGTGACCCAAACGGAGGTGGGGTGTTTCATTTGGTATCAGAGCATAGGTTTACCAGATAAGATAAAAAGTTTTGAAAATTTATTTTCAAAAAGGAAATTTAAAGAAGCATTTTTAAAAGATAAAATATTATTTTATTTTAAAAAGGCAAAGTCCCCCAAAGCCATAGGTACTGTCTTCTATCCTTCGTTTTGAATCTATCCTTTCTGTTTCAGCATGTCTGGAGACCCTACTCCCCAGCTGCTGACGCTTTCACTCCTCCTCCTCCACGTGAACCATCAAGCGGAAGAGTCCCAGAGTAGGAAGAAGAATAATAGTCAAACAAGAAAGGATCATAACAGTAATAACAAGAAACGAGAAAAAAGGAAATGTTGTTTCTGCGGAATTCTTGGACACCTGGAGGGAGACTGTAGGAAGAAGAAGAGGAGGATGAGTGCTACTTGCTTTCAGTGTAGGGAGACAGGCCACTGGGCTAGGGACTGCCCTAGGAAGAAGGAGACAAAGGCAGAAAGCTCTCAAGGGAAGAAAGAGGGTTTACAGCCTAAGAAGTCAGACTTCAAAAAGGGCGGGAAAGACAACAAGTCCCAAGAGAAGAGGAAGTGTAAATTCTGTGGCTAAGTGGGGCACTTAGTGAAAGATTGCCGAAAAAAGAAGGCCAAGATGAATGGTGGGTGCTTTTCTTGTGGTGAGACAGGCCTCATGGCTAAGGACTGCCCAAAGAAACGAGGTGTAATAACCCGGAAAATCTGGGCCAGTTTAAAATTTTTATTTTGGCAATTTTAGCGAATTTTGATTATTTAAAATGAACTATTTTAAATAATATCGACGAGAAATTTATTTTGAATATAATTCGAACGTATATATTATACGCGTCGTCGTTAGAATATAAATATTTATATATAATTATAAATAGAATTGAAAATGGCGCGGTCGTTCGATAATTCGATTTCAAACTTCAATTGAATGTACCGGGTGCAAAACAATCCGGATTTTAGTGAAACCAAAAATAATGGAATCTAATAGTGAATATCTTTCCAATGAATCCGAAAAATTAAAAGTTCGTAGCGGGAATCAAAAGATATGTCCAGTTGAAAATTCTGAATAGTCGCTATGGAATTCAGGCCCTTAAAAATGGTCATTTTGCAAATGACCTCGGATTTCGATGAAACCAGTTTTGTTGGGTCCGTGATGTCAAATTATTGCTAGATTTCAAGTTTCATAATTTTTCGAATCAATATGTGAGCGTGGCAAAGGAAAATGCGTTTGACCATTTTCAGTTGATTTTAATCGACTGGAAATTGGCCATTTTTCAAACGGTCTCAGAATTTGACGAAACTAGTTTTGTTAGGACCGTATCGTTAATACGAAGCTAGAAAATATTTTTCGGGAATTTTTCTAGTAAGTATGTGACCCCGGTAATTTGAAATGTACGTTTAAAATTCAATATAATGATTTAAATGTAAATTTAACGAAAACTGATCGAAACAGTCGAATCAGCCTGTGATACATATCCCATTGTGTTCGGAATGGGGGCAATTAGTTAGGGGCGACAGTCGTTGGGTTTGACTTGGTGTCCGAATGGATCAACAAGTTATAATTGAATTAAAATAATTGAATAATAATATATATTTATTATAAATATCCCTTTTCTTATAAACCCTAACTCCCCAAACAGAAGCAGCCGCCACCGAACTTTTCAAAGGCCAATATTTCTCCAATTTATTTCCCAAAATCGCAACCAAAATACATTGAATTAAACGTTGATTCATTGTGAAAATCGCTGAATTTTCTCCGATCTAGAAATCTATACCGGTTAGATAAAATCTCGTATGGTATTTAGCTCGATTTATGAGCTGGAACTCGCGGGCTTTAGGGCGTTTTCGGGAGCACCAAGGGGGCTCGAACAGGCCGCCGTCGTCGGCGATGAGGGGCGATGCAGAGGGCTTCTAAGTGGTGGCTGTGGATCGTTGTCAAGAGGCTCCGGTGGTTGTGCGCAAGGGGATTCCGAAATTGAGCAGATGGGTTCGAAAATTTGACTGATCCTGGAACTGTTAAGCGCAGTGTAGAAGAAAGGTAATTAAATAATTTAATTACTTTATTAAATACCTTAACGATGTGATTAACAGTGATTTTTTTTTATATATATATAATTTTATTTTGAGCTAATTATGGTATTTAAGTAAACTCAGTTTTGTTATATAAATTAACATTATTTAAAATTAGTTTTTGAAAATAAAATTAGCTTTTTTTAAAAAAAAAAAATAGAATTGTTTTAAATATATATATATATATGTCGTAGTGTTTAGAAATTGAAAAGGTAAAATCTTTAAAAATGAAAAGACGATATTTTAAAAATAGTAAAGGCGAAAACTTTATTTTTATAAAGGCGAAATCAATATTTTTAAAATGGAATTTTTATATATTGAACAACAAAATAAAATTCGATTTTTATATATTGAACAACAAAGTAAAAATTCGATTTTTATATATTGAACAACAAAGCAAAAATTCGATTTTTATATATTGAACAACAAAGTAAAAATTCGATTTTTATATATTGAACAACAAAGTAAAAATTCGATTTTTATATATTGAACAACAAAGTAAAAATTCGATTTTTATATATTGAACAACAAAGTAAAAATTCGATTTTTATATATTGAACAACAAAGTAAAAATTCGATTTTTATATATTGAACAACAAAGTAAAAATTTGATTTTTATATATTGAATAGCGAAGTAAAAATTCGATTTTTATGTATGTAGTGGCTACGGTCAGCGAAGGTGACAAAAAGGCGAGAACGACGAAGAATTCTGCAAAAGAAGAGTCGAGATGGTTGGATAGCTATTGGTGAGAACTTCTCACTCGAAATTTCTTTTTCTAATTATATATATATATATACTAGGATGCAGACGGTGTTTAGTAGCACCCGACACAATCGTCCACAGACCATGGACTTGTTTGTTTGGTTGCATAGGTTAGTTATATGATTTGATTTGAAATTGAATTGTTTGGTGAATTGAATGGTTTGATTGATGTGTGAATGGCGTGGGCCTTCACTAGACCGGGGATAAGGCTAGGCCTCGTCCCGTTTCTAGTATCGTGCCGTTATGCCGCCGAAATTTTCTAAAATATATTAGAAAATAAAAATATCATTTTATTATGTACATGAATAATAGAAATTCATTTGTTGAAATAAAATGTTTTTATCGTTAAAAATATAATTTTTAACGGGAATGCGAATAAATAAATTATTCATTTATAAACCAGACGGTTTGTTTATGTACACCTATTTGAAGGACATTGATTGGGACGATAAATTTTACACATCGCCCAACTGCACAAATAAAATCTTTGTTTGATTGTTTGAAAACCCCACACGGGTGTTGGGATGAAATTTGAAGTTCACTCATCCTGATTGATTAAATATGTCGATCGATTGATTGACAGGCTGTTATAAGCGTTGAATATCTATATTTGATGCTTATACAGTGTAGTGCACTTTGGTTGATGGTTGATTATTTTTCAATGCTATGATATACATGTGTTGTATGAAAATCCATATAATTAACTTTATATGGTAATTGATTGGGCCTCATTCCAATTTGGAAAATAAAGAATATTATAAAATAAAGGTTCATGTGTTGACAGTACTCATCCATTGAGATTGGTCATGTGTTGAACGAAATAATTTAGTAATAAAATTTACATCTTTATCAGTATAAAATAAAGGTTCATGTGTTGACAGTACTCATCCATTAAGATTGGTCATGTGTTGAACGAAATATTTTAGTAATAAAATCTACATCTTTATCAATATAAAATAAAGGTTCATGTGTTGACAGTACTCATCCATTGAGATTGGTCATGTGTTGAACGAAATATTTTGATAACAACAACTATTTTGAAAAAGAAATATTTGAAATAGAATATTTGAAAATAGAAATTTATGAAGCCGTGTTGATTAGATTGACGCCATTTTGACGTAAACGATATTTATATCGATTTTATTCATTTTGAAATGAAATGAATTGAAAACGATTTCGAAATGAATTGAATTGAAAACGATTTCGAAATGAATTGAATTGAAAACGATTTCGAAATGAATTGAATTGAAAACGATTTCGAAATGAATTGAATTGAAAACGATTTCAAAATGAATTGAATTGAAAACGATTTCGAAATGAATTGAATTGAAAACGATTTCGAAATGAAATGAATTGAAAGCGAATTGAAATGAATTCAAATTGAATTGAAATTTGAATTGAATAGAAATGAATTTTAAAACGAATTAGTAAAGAAGAATTCAATTTTGATTTGAATTGAAATGGAAGTGGAAATTGCATTTGAAACGAATTTTAAAACTATTTATATAATTCGTTTTAAATAGAAATCGACGAAATATATATTATATATATTATATATATAATATAATGGCCTGAATAGAACGCGCCGCGCCGCGGCAGTTCGTGAATTTCGACCATTTATTTCAAACGGACATTACGGGAGATCCGACCGTCGGATTCTCCTAAAACCGGAACCGTTGGGTTCGTATCGAAAAGAGTTTTCTAACGAATATTAGAAATTAGAAATCTAACGGTTGGATTTGGAATTATGTCCAAATCAAATTTGAAAAAGGTCGCTGTAAGTGCAGTTCGATGGCCGTTGATGGAAATCGACTGTACGGGCCTTGATAAAATTATTAAAAATAGTAATAATTTGTGTAAAATCATAAGAAATGATTTGGGGAAAATTGGGATGAAAAACTCCATATTTGAAAAGATAAAATTAGATTTTTATCGAAATGAACTAGTTTTGAACTAGAAATATAATTCTATTTATTTTTAAATAAATAAATTGAATTTGAAAAGGGTTTTAAAAATAACCAAAATTTCCAATGATTGCATTGGAATGGATTTGAATCGAAATTGTCTTCGGAATATTTCGATGTTGGATTTCGTGATTATACAAATGTTGTTATGGAAATTTGAAAGATATAGATATATATATCGTTATTTCCAATACGATATTTGTTAGTCGTAGAATTTGATATTGAATATAAGCCGGTATATTTTCTATTCAGAGCCTTGTGCTTAATACCAAATGTGATTTGGGTTTATCGTGAATGTTGTCTTCACTAACACTGTTCTTGAACCCAGTTGAGAAAAGATTAAATCTTTTTATTTAGATTTAATGAAGTGTACCAATTAAATAATATTTAATTGGAATTGAATTGATATTGATTTTTGGGTTTATCGTGAACAGTGTTTTAAACAACACTCGTTCTTTAACCCGATAATTAATGAATGTGATTTTGGGTTTATCGTGAACCGTGTTTTAAATGACACAGATTCTTTAACCCAGATAACGATTAAAACTAAGTGGAGTTTTAATGAATCTTTAATTAGATTGAAATGATCGAAAATGGAGTATCACCAGTTTTGCTCCAGGCGATAGTTAAATCTTTAATTAGATTTGAACGGGAAATGGTAATTGAATTTACCGGTAACACCGTGGTGTTAGATATGAAGTATAACCAGTTTTACTTCATGGGATGAATAGGTTGGGATTGGGAAATTAAAACAAATGATTACTTCGGTAAGTTTCGTTAATCCCGACTAGTTGAATCGAAATTCAAAAGAAGATTAGAGAATAAATTCAAGAATTTATCTTTAATAAAAATTAATGGGAACCTTTCCCTATGAACGTGAAATTTAGAAACTAACGGTCGGTTAGCCAAGCAGAATGGTTTTCTGAATATTGATCTGATGTTGGTTTCGGCCTTCGGGGTTAATATTTGGGGAATTATTCTCTTGATTAATTTACGGTTAGTGACTAATGAATTGGAATGAGGCGTATGTTGTGTTTGTGCAACACTTTTATAATATATACGCGAGTTATTCGGAAAGACCGAGTTTATCCCATTCTGAATAACTGATACGACGATAAGTCGAAGATGAAGACGGTGGTCGAAGACCGGAGGTCTTCACGTCGTTTGGGTAATTACTGATGATCTTGATTGGGCTGTACACCCAAGAAGATGGAAACAGTTAGTGATCGTCCAGACGTACTTGGAGATCGATGGATATGCGGGGTACTAGGTGCCTCCGGTTTCGTTCAGACCCAGAACGGACTTGTAAATGGACTGTGTGTCTGACATTGGATTTTAGTCCGTGTGATTGATCTCTATTAAATATATATCTATTTGGCGGCGGAGAATTTATTCTCTTGCTTAACGCCCTTCTCTGAGACGTACGAGCTCAGGGGTTATATATTGATGGATATCAATCGCATGGAGTGAATTGCCTGTGTGGCATGCCTAAGTGGCAAATGATCAGGGCTTCTGTTGAAAAGCAAAGTCTTGTGGTTGATGATTGAAGCACGGCCTTTGTGGCGTAGCTTTGTGTAGCGTTTACATCGCGAGTTTCACACCCGGTATGAACCAAAAACGGGAGACGGACCTCAGGGAGGGCCTACGTTTCCTCCTAGCTAAAAGTGGCGTCAGTGGTTTTACACACCCTGACGAGTTTGACTTATGTGGTTGTTGTTGTTGCGAGGTGCCTCGGATTGATCGGTCGTTCTCGAACCGATGGAGTCATTTAGTTGGCTCGCTTACGCCCCAAAGGACGGCGAAACGTAGTGCTCAGGTATTTTAATCCACTCCGTGTGGACCGGCCCTGACGATCCAAGAGTCGATGCGTTCTGATCCTGAGACTCGGGCTAGGCAGTCTCGAATCAGTGAGGATCTTGCCCCTAGCCTCGGTTCATACCATAAATGATAACCCAACTTCCAATACGACATTTGCGGTTTTGATTGTAAACTTATATATGGCGACATAGTGTTATGGGCCATTCATGCCGCCTACGATTGATACTTATGATTTGAAGTTGTTTTATACATTATGCACTTATAATAGTATCAAACGATTTGTTTTAACCGTATCAAGCATTCTTTGGCTGTTATAAGGGAAAACCCTATCCTCGGCTGCGTTGCATTGTGTGATGGGACCTGGGTCTTATAACAGCTTCATTTTTCTTTATTTAGCATTGCGCTAGTTGTTTTATGCACTGGTATTCTTGGGAGGAAACCCGTTCCGTGTTATACGGCGTGGTCCCTTGATTTACCTAATGATTTAAAATAAAGATTAATAACTGTTTTAGTTCTCACACCAGTCACATGACTGACCTGGAGTTTATTGTTTTAACCTAAACTCTGGGTGCCCTTATTTTGACACGGGCAGCTAGTAGTTTTGGTTTTGCAGATTTATATTCACAGGATCCTGGTTTACAGCTGGAACGATATCCGGAAAGCTTTGTATCCGTATATCTTCTTCTAGTTGTGTATTGTATTATTTTCCGCTGCTATGTATTTAAATGTAATTTAAATCTCTGATATTTCTATGTAGTATTCATTTATGCTCTGTATATTCTTGTAATCTGATGCATTGTTGTAATATACAATGAAATGTTCTTTTATATGCGTTCTATTTTGTCGTTTTCTCAACGATAGGGCGTTTCGAACGGTCTCGGTCGGTTTAGCGACTGGTTCGGACCGAGCGAAATTCCTTGCCGTCACACGAGGACAGGGGCAGAGGGCTGGATCCACCTCAGGGGCACAAGTTCATGTGCTAGAAGCGCCACCTCTGCAACAGCGAGGTATAAATACTTCCGTAGAAAGTGTAGTTTATCTTTATGATCACCCCGTTCGCACTTTATTTGATTCTGGCGCATCACACTCCTTTATCTCGTCTGTTTTAGTAGAATCTCTGCACATAAAAAGTAGTATGGTAGAGGACCCCTTAATTGTTTCAAACCCAATTAGGGGACCAGCTCATTTGTCTATGATCTGTGTGGGATTGAAAATTTCTATTCTAAGCGTAGAATTTAAATGTAGTGCCTTTGTTTTGGGCTTTTCGGGATATGGTTTGATTTTGGGCATGGATTGGCTATCCAGTAATGGGGCCATCCTTGATTGTGAGAAAAGGGTTGTTAGGTTCCTGACCCAGCTTGGTAACTCTTTGGAAATTTCTTGTAATCCCTCGTATGCGGTTATGCTTAGTTATCTTGAATCGCTAGATGCCTCCGTTGAAAATTTGCAATCGGTTAGAGTGGTCCGGGAATATCCGGATGTCTTCGAAGAGGTGAAGGGCTTGCCTACAAAGCGGGAGATAGACTTCCGTATATATCTTGTAGATAATGCAAAGCCCGTTGCGTTGCCCATTAGACACATGGCTCCATGGGAAAAGAAAGAGCTCAGTAAACAGATTATAGAGCTTCTAGAGAAGGGGTTCATTAGAAGGAGCATTTCAGAATGGGGCGCTCCAGTGGTGTTCGCTACAAAGGCGGATGGTTCACTCCGTCTATGTGTTGACTATAAAGAGCTCAACAAGCGAACGAAAAAGAATAGGCACCCTCTTCCCAGAATTGACGATCTGTTTGATCAGCTTGTAGGGGCGTCTGTTTTCTCCCAACTCGATTTAGCGACCGGTTTTCATCAGCTAAGGGTGGCCGAAGATAGCATCGATAAAACGACATTCAGAACCCCAGACGGCTTCTTTAAATAGCTTGTCATGCCTTTCGGCTTGACAAATGCACCTGCTTACTTCGTGGACCTGATGAGTAGGTTATTCAGAGATTTCCTCAATAAGTTCGTTGTGGTCTTCGTAGACGATATCCTTATCTTCTCAAAGAGTGAAGAGGAACATGCTCATCACTTAAGGGAAATCATGGAAACTCTGCGAGTCCATCAGCTAAAAGCCAAATTCTCCAAATGCCACTTTTGGAGAGAAGAAGTGAGGTTC
The DNA here is from genome assembly GCA_030737875.1 of Allium sativum. Classification (NCBI taxonomy): domain Eukaryota; kingdom Viridiplantae; phylum Streptophyta; class Magnoliopsida; order Asparagales; family Amaryllidaceae; genus Allium; species Allium sativum. The sequence continues at coordinate 33,699 of JASFAX010002316.1, forward strand.
CTTGGGCACATAGTATCCAAACAGGGGTATGCTGTGGACCCTGCTAAGGTAGTGGTGGTACAGGATTGGAAGACACCAAGGAATGCAACTGAGGTCCGAAGTTTTCTAGGACTAGCAGGTTTCTATCGAAAGTTCATAAGGGATTTTGCGAAAATCTCAGCTCCGCTCACAAAGCTGACCAAGAAGAATCTAGTGTTCAATTGGGACTTGGATTACGAGTTTGCTTTCCAGCGACTGAAAAAGGCTCTTACAACAGCCCCAGTTTTGACGTTGCCAGATGGAAGCAAGATGTTCACCGTTTATACAGATGCATGTGGGACAGGGCTAGGCGTCGTCTTAATGCAAGAAGGAAGGGTAGTAGCTTATGGCGGGAGGCAGTTGAAAGTGCATGAAAAGAACTACCCGACCCACGATCTTGAATTAGCTGCCATCGTCTTTGCACTCAAGTCTTGGCGACACTATCTCCTAGGTGACAAGTTCGAACTTTACACTGATCATAAATCGTTGAAATACCTTTTCTCGTAGAAGGACCTTAACTTGAGGCAACAGAGATGGATGGAGTTTCTTCCCTCGTATGATTTTGAGATCTCCTATACTCCGGGCAAAGGAAACGTAGTGGCAGACGCGTTGAGCCGAACGAAACTGACCCTAAGCCCGCTGTTTGTTGGAAGACAAAGCCTAGAGTTTATAGCCAGCTTTGACTTTAGGCCCTCCTCTGATTTTGTACCGGGCTTACTAGCATCTCTCGAAGTACGCCCAACATTAGTGGACTCAATAGGGACAACACAACGCGAAGACCCTCAGCTTGTGGAAACGATTGATAGGCTAATTAGGGGTGAGACTTCAAGTCACCTCAACAGATAATCCATCGACGATAAGGGTTGGCTAAGACGAGACGGAAGACTATGCGTCCCACAGACAAGGGATTTAGTAAAGACGGTTCTCGAGGAAGCACATCACTCCAAGATGACGATACACCCAGGCGGAGATAAAATGTACAAGGACATAAAAAGAACTTTCTTTTGGAACGACATGAAGAAAGACGTGGCAGAATTCATTTCTAAGTGTATGGTGTGCTAACAGGTTAAGGCGGAACAGAAAAAGCCTGGCGGTCTGCTACATCCTCTAGAGGTACCGCAGTGGAAGTGGGATAGCATCTCAATGGACTTCATCGATGGGCTGCCTAGGTCTAGGAGAGGCAACACTAGTATTTGGGTAATAGTGGATAGGCTTACTAAAAGCGCCCACTTTTTACCTGTCAAAAGTAAAAGAACTGCCTCATCTCTAGCATCTCTTTACCTCAAGGAAATTGTTTGACTCTATGGAATACCCTCCAGCATTGTTAGTGACCGAGACCCTATCTTCACAAGTGAGTTTTGGCGGAGTCTGCAAGAAGCGGTAGGAAAACAGTTATGCTTGAGCACAGCCTATCATCCCCAAACTGACGGCCAAACAGAAAGAGTGAACAGAGTTTTGGGAGGACCTTTTAAGACTGTGCGTCCTTGACTTCGGAGGGACATGGGAAGACCATCTTCCTTTGGTGGAGTTTTCCTACAACAACAGCTATCAAGCAACCATCGGAATGGCGCCCTTCGAAGCTTTATATGGAAGACCGTGCCGATCACCCACTTGTTAGTGGGAGTCTACTGATGAGCTCATACTTGGACCAGATTTGATCCGAGAGACTTCAGAGAAAGTAGACTTAATACGAAGAAGGATGAAGACGGCCCAAGACAGACAAAAGTCCTATGCCGACAAAAGGAGGACCGACCTTGAATTTGAGGTTGGGGACAGAGTTTTTCTTAAGGTATCTCTGCTAAGGAACGTTGTTCGTTTTGGAACCACAGGAAAGCTAGCACCAAGGTTCGTAGGGCCATTCCCTATCATCGAGAAAATTGGGAAAATGGCCTATAGATTAGAGCTACCCGAAAGATTGGCCGGAGTTCACAACGTCTTTCACGTTTCACATCTCCGAAAATGTCTACATGAGTCTGCTGAAGTGGTAGAGCTAAATATCCTAGAAGAAGCTGAAGTGGAACGCGAAGCAACCGTAAGGAAATTTCCAATCCGCATATTAGGAACGGAAGTGAAGAAGCTACGCAACCTCGAAGTCAAGCTCGTCGAAGTTCAGTGGAGCGACGCCGAGGAAGATGCAACTTGGGAAACTGAAGCTAGAATACGTGCAGCCTACCCTTTTCTTTTCGAGGGTACATCTTTGATCTTTCCTTTTTCCTTAAGTTGCGCTTTTATCTATCTTTTTAGGTATATCTCCTCGACCTTATCTTTTAGGAAGGAACCCTTTGGATGAAAACATGTAATTGAAACATGTTATGGATGATGGTTGCAAGTGGTTGCAAGTGATTGCTAGTGGTTGCTCGTGGTTGCATATACACACACAATTTAGGTTTTAGATGGGCTCAGTCACTTCATATTGCATATGCATATATGTTTGCATTCGTATATGATTGAACTTTAATGTGTTGTCATATGGATGTTGCATTTGTATGAATGATTGCGCACTCATATAGAATCATGAATAGGAAAATTTGCATACATAATGGATTCATGGCACTTGCATAATTCGCATTAAGGAGGTCAACTGAATTAGTAGACCGCCTGATTTTGCATTAGATAAGTACATGTACACACACACTTCGCATATGATCATGAAGCATTAGGAGTCTTTTAAAGGACAATGGATGCTCGTGTTTGATGGATGAGTAGATGGATGTTTGGATGTTAGGATATACATTCTTCCTAACTTGAAGATTTCGTGGACGAAATCCTTTTAAGTGGGGGAGAATGTAACACCCCGTGTATTCTATAATAGTGAGATTCACAAATTAAAGTATAACTAATTTCAAATCAAAGAATTATGGGAAACGGGATATGCCATTGCGTTCGTCTCGGAATTCTTCTTGAGATAGAGTCCGAGTTTGCATAAAACGTGTATCGTATGAAGAAGATATGGATGAACGAAATTGGGCGAAAAACCAGAAAACGGGTCAGAATGCACTGGCGCACTTGGGAAGTGCGCCAGAACAAAAATTGAAACACCCCACCTCCGTTAGGGTCACTTTCAAAGGGAATGCCCTAATTTTGGTGGAGGTTTTTAAGTATAAATCACAGATATACAAGACAGATATAATAACACATATTTTTGAACAGCGGAAAACAACAACTTTTATTTCATTAAAATACGTGTTACACCAACCATACCATAATTGTCTTACAATACTCCCAAAAACGTAACAACTTTATAACTGTCTTGATTACATTATTTAAAGAAGCATAAAGAAAACATAAATAAACTGCAAAAGTCCCATAATTGCTGTCCAAAGCCATAGTCCAAAACGAAAAGATCCAAGCAATACATTCTTTCTCTTCAAGCTGGATATGAAGGCTGGCCAAGCTGCGGTATTCCCTCCCTGTGGACCTGGGGGGGGGGGGATGGAAGAAAAGAAGACGAAAGAAAAATAGAGTCAGACATAAAGCCTGAGTAAGTCTAGGACTATTCGGTCTATGAATAAAGAACTGGGTATGATGAGCATAAACTAGAAATGGGAAAACACCATAAACTAAGTTAAGTTGTCTAGGGTCGAATATACCATCGTACCCCATATTAATCTCTGTACCCATATAAACTAGTTCCCAACAGACACCCCATAATCAGGGTGAAGTGATCCATTTTATGATGATCGGCTCCTACTCGCATAGTTACATGTGTCTTACGGCCCCCGTTGTTGTAGTTACCTATGCTGGTCCCACCATGGGATGTATCAAGTCCCATGGTGGCGGCCCGACACAACCCTAGAATGCTCAGGTATGCTACTGGTGCCCAGTGCCTTATTTTACTGCGCCGGAGTGTGTGCACGCCCGCACCCCGTTAGAACCTACACTGTTGCACCACCGTCGTCGATTTGACCTCTTACAGTCAGCCCAGTAATCGTGCCCCACCCTGCCTAGTTTCAGGGTATCATGATACGCCTTGTAGGGTTACTGCTGAGAAGGGTCCCCCGCTACTAGGTTTTCTATTTCTAGCCAACATGCTAAGTTGGTTAAGTGTTTTATAAACCTAACCCCCAATCAGTCTTTTTAGTTTAGCATGTTCCAATTTGATTAAGTATTAATATAATTTACTTAATCCTATCAATCCTGACTCAGCCTTAATTGTCTTATTAAAGCCTTGACCTCTCACATTAGACAGGTATTGTTGTGGCTGCCTGTTGTCGATTGGGTCCGGGCTGTCTTACGCCACAACTCAGTCTAACCTCGGGTCCTTATTGGGCTCCGTGTTTAACCACCCACATTGGATAGGTATTGTTGTGACCACTGGACAGCCGGGCGGTTCCGGGCAGGTTTACATCACTACTCAATCCAACCTCGGGTTAAACACATCGTATTTTCTACATTTACATATTTTGTCTCTTTTCTTTTTATATGTAAATATTTGCGGCCCATTATTCAAATTCATCTTTATTGATTAAGATTTATTTATGCCACTTGATTAATTGGTTTTCAAGGTTGTTGGCATGCGTTAAACATGCCAACACATCTGTTCTATATTTTAGCCCAAACGTCATAACCCCCGTTTTACACGTTCGCTCCAACATAAGGTGTGTTGGGTTTAACACTTAAACCCAATTTAGCCAAATGAAAAGGGGAGGCTTATAATATGGTGTTTATAAGATAACATGAAAAAGGGGAGTGTGAACGCATGAACTTGCAACATAACGATTCAATTAACATAAGGTAGGCACCTGTGAACTTGCAATTGTAACAACATATAATATAAGCAATACTTAAACATAAATCATTCTATTCACATAATCATGGTATAAACAAAACATGAATCATTCTATTCATGTAGTCATGGCATAAATAGTACTTAAACATGAACCATTCTAATCATATAATTATGGCATAATCATAATTGAACATGAGTTCTTCTATTCATATAGTCAAGGCATAAATATAATTGAACAAGAATCCTACTATTCATATAATCATGGTTTTTATCTTATCTATGTAACTTGTAAGTAATTCCAGTGTAATTCTTATGTAACTTATGTGTCAAATATATTATCATATGATTATGATAACAACATAAGCCTAAAAACATGTTTTCAACTAGGCATAATAACAAACATAGTTTAGTCATGTTCATAAAATTAATACAAGCTTACAAAGACGCTTGCTTTTGTCACTATCACAAAATCATGATCTTTATACTTGAACTATGATGCCAATTCCAACATAACCTTCATATGAATCATAATACTTAAGTGGATCAAATTACACTAAAGATAACCATAGGATTATACATCATGTTGGCATAACAATAAATCATATACTTGCATGAATTTTAAATAAACTATTACAACATATAGTTGTTATTTTCAACATGAATCATATACTTGCAATTATCAAATGGGTGTTGTAAATAACTACCATAAACATGTAGTTTTCAATATGAATCATATGCTTGCATGAATCCCAATTAAAATTCCACAACATGTGGTTGTCAACATAAACCATATACTTGTATGAATCCAATCGTACACCATAGCATTGCCTAAATCGTTTAGAAAATAACATACAAATATAAGTCATTATCGTCACAATTCCATTTCGTTGTTAACTTCCAACGCAAATCGCGTACTTGCAAATATCCAATCGTATACCATAATATTCCCAAATCGTTTAGCATCAAAGCAACATACAAATATAAATTATTATCGCCACAATTCCATTTCTTACATTATACAAATCAACACAATTATTTAATTCACATCGGAATAGCACTCTACTTACAACGTATGACGAATCTTCAATTCAGGAATCTGAATTCTGAATTTGGAGATGTTATCCTTTGTTGTAGGCGTTCATTCGATTTGATTAACGTTGCTTTAAGCTTTGAATTATCTCCTAATTGTCTCTCTATTTCTGACGGCTATCCTCGGTCTCTCCTCAGCAGCATGGCGGTCTCATCTCCATTTTAGTTTAAGTGAATTAGGGTTAGACTTAGGTCCTTTTTATAGAGTTTGTGTGTCGATTTAGACCTTCGATGAAGCTTGGTTCAAAAATAGACGTTCGTTCACAGGAGAGACCAACCAGGAGCTGACACCTAGCCCTAGTGACAAGGCAAGGCTCAGAAAATCGACCAAACACAGACTAGGCCAGCCAGGGTGGGCTGGGTTCGACCTGGCTCGGGGGCCAGGTCGACCCCCAGGTCGACTCTAGAGTCGACCTGCCTGGGCAGGTCGACTCCCAGGTCGACCTGGCCTGGCAGGTCGACCCTAGGGTCGACCCCCAGGTCGACCTGGTGGGTTTGGGCCGGAATTTTCCCGCCTACTCTGATTGGTCTGAAATTTAAATATGTTTTCGAAATTTGAATTTTCTGAAACTTCATCAGGCCATAATTTGGTCATACAAGCTCCGTTTTTCGAAATCTTGGATTCAATTTCGCGTATTTTTCCGAGACGAACGCAATGGTGTATCCCGTTTCCCTTAATACTTTGATTTGAAATTTATTATACTTTAATTTGTGAATTTCAAAGTTATAGAATACACGGGGTGTTACATTCTCCCCCACTTAAAAGGATTTCGTCCCGAAATCTTCAAGTTCAGGAAGAATGTACATCCTAACATCCAAACATCCATCTACTCATCCATCAAACATGAGCATCCATTGTCCTTAAAAGACTTCTAATGCTTCATGATAATATGCGAAGTGTGTGTGTATACATGTACTTATCTAATGCAAAATCAGGCGGTCTACTGATTCAGTTGACCTCCTTAATGCAAATTATGTAAGTGTCATGAATCCATTATGTATGCAAAGTTTCCTATTCATGATTCTACATGAGTGCACAATCACTCATACAAATGCGACATCCATATGACAACACATTAAAGTTCAACCAGGTACGAATGCAAACATATATGCATATGCAATATGAAGTGACTGAGCCGATCTAAAACCTAGATTGTGTGTGTATATGCAACCACGAGCAACCACTAGCAATCACTTGCAACCACTTGCAATCATCATCCATAACATGTTTCAATTACATGTTTCCATCCAAAGGGTTTCTACCTAAAAGATAGGGTCGAGGAGATATACCTAAAAAGATAGATAAAAGCGTAACTTAAGGAAAAAGAAAGATCAAAGATGTACCCTCGAAAAGAAAAGGGTAGGCTGCGCGTATTCTAGCTTCAGTTTCCCAAGTTGCATCTCTTTCGGCGTCGCTCCACTGTACTTTGACGAGCTTGACTTCGCGGTTGCGTAGCTTCTTCACTTCCGTCCCTAATATGCGGGTTGGAACTTTCCTAACGGTTGCTTCGCGTTCCACTTCAGCTTCTTCTAGGATATTTGGCTCTACCACTTCAGCAGACTCATGTAGACATTTTCGGAGATGTGAAACGTGAAAGACGTTGTGAACTCCGGCCAATTTCTCGGGTAGCTCTAATCTATAGGCCATTTTCCCAATTTTCTCAATGATAGGGAATGGCCCTACGAACCTTGGTGCTAACTTTCCTGTGGTTCCAAAACGAACAACGTTCCTTAGCGGAGATACCTTAAGAAAAACTCTGTCCCCAACCTCAAATTCAAGGTCGGTCCTCCTCTTGTCGGCGTAGAACTTTTGTCTGTCTTGGGCCATCTTCATCCTTCTTCGTATTAAGTCTACTTTTTCTGAAGTCTCTCGGATCATATCTGGTCCAAGTATGAGCTTATCAGTAGACTCCCACCAACAAGTGGGCGATCGGCACGGTCATCCATATAAAGTTTCGAAGGGCGCCATTCCGATGGTTGCTTGATAGCTGTTGTTGTAGGCAAATTCCACCAAAGGAAGATGGTCTTCCCATGTCCCTCCGAAGTCAAGGACGCACAGTCTTAGAAGGTCCTCCAAAACTCTGTTCACTCTTTCTGTTTGGCCGTCGGTTTGGGGATGATAGGCTGTGCTCAAGCATAACTGTGTTCCTACCGCTTCTTGCAGACTCCGCCAAAACTCACTAGTGAAGATAGGGTCTCGGTCGCTAACAATGCTGGATGGTATTCCATGGAGTCGAACGATTTCCTTGAGGTAAAGAGATGCTAGGGATGAGGCAGTTCTTTTACTTTTGACGGGTAAGAAGTGGGCGCTTTTAGTAAGCCTATCCACTATTACCCATATGCTAGTGTTGCCCCTCCTAGACCTAGGCAGCCCATCGATGAAGTCCATTGAGATGCTATCCCACTTCCACTGTGGGACGTCTAGAGGATGTAGCAGACCGCCAGGCTTTTTCTGTTCCGCCTTAACCTGTTGGCACACCATACACTTAGAAACGAATTCTTCCACGTCCTTCTTCATGCCGTTCCAAAAGAAATTTCTTTTTATGTCCTTGTACATTTTATCTCCGCCTGGGTGTATCGTCATCTTGGAGTGATGTGCTTCCTCGAGAACCTTCTTTACTAAATCCCTTGTCTGTGGGACACATAGTCTTCCGTCTCGTCTTAGCCAAACCTTATCGTCGATGGAATATCTGTTGAGGTGACTTGAAGTCTCACCCCTAATTAGCCTATCAATCGTCTCCACAAGCTGCGGGTCCTCGCGTTGTGTTGTCCCTATCGAGTCCACTAAAGTCGGGCGTACTTCGAGAGATGCCAGCAAGCCTGGTACAAAGTCGGAGGAAGGCCTAAAGTCGAAGCTAGATATAAACTCTAGGCTTTGTCTTTCAACAAACAGCGGGCTTAGGGTCAGTTTCTTTCGGCTCAATGCGTCTGCCACTACGTTGCCTTTGCCCGGAGTATAGGAGATCTCGAAATCATACGAGGCAAGAAACTCCATCCATCTCTGTTGCCTCAAGTTACGATCTTTCTACGAGAAAAGATATTTCAATGATTAATGGTCAGTGTAAAGTTCAAACTTCTCACCTAGGAGATAGTGTCGCCAAGACTTGAGTGCAAAGACGATGGCAGCTAACTCAAGATCGTGGGTCGGGTAGTTCTTTTCGTGCACTTTCAATTGTCTCCCGCCATAACCTACAACCCTTCCTTCTTGCATTAAGACAGCGCCTAGCCCTGTCCCACAAGCATCTGTATAAACTGTGAACACCTTGCTTCCATCTGGCAACGTTAAAACCGGGGCTGTTGTAAGAGCCCTTTTCAGTCGCTGGAAAGCAAACTCGCAATCCAAGTCCCAATTGAACACTAGATTCTTCTTGGTCAACTTTGTGAGCGGAGCTGAGATTTTCGCAAAATCCCTTATGAACTTTCGATAGAAACCTGTCAGTCCTAGAAAACTTCGGACCTCAGTTGCATTCCTTGGTGTCTTCCAATCCTATACCGCCACTACCTTAGCAGGGTCCACTGCTAACCCTTGTTTGGATACTATGTGCCCAAGGAACCTCACTTCATCTCTCCAAAAGTGGCATTTGGAGAATTTGGCTTTTAGCTGATGGACACGCAGAGTTTCAATGATTTCCCTTAAGTGCTGAGCATGTTCCTCTTCACTCTTTGAGAAGATAAGGATATCGTCTACGAAGACCACTACGAACTACTGAGGAAATCTCTAAATACCCTACTCATCAGGTCCACGAAGTAAGCAGGTGCATTTGTCAAGCCAAAAGGCATGACAAGCCATTCAAAGAAGCCGTCTGGGGTTCTGAATGTCGTTTTATCGATACTATCTTCGGCCACCCTTAGCTGATGAAAACCTGTCGCTAAATCGAGTTGGGAGAAAACAGACGCTCCTGAAGGCTGATCAAACAAATCGTCAATTCTGGGGAGAGGGTGCCTATTCTTTTTCGTTAGCTTGTTGAGCTCCCTATAGTCAACACATAGACGGAGTGAACCATCCGCCTTTGTAGCGAACACCACTGGAGCGCCCCATTCTGAAATGCTCCTCCTAATGAACCCCCTTTTTAGAAGCTCTTTAATCTGTTTACTGAGTTCTTTCCTTTCCCGTGGAGCCATGTGTCTAACGGGCAACGCAACGGGTTTGCATTATCTACAAGATATATGCGGAAGTCTATCTCTCGCTTCGGAGGCAAGCCCTTCACCTCTTCGAAAACATCCGGATATTCCCGGACCACTCTAACCGATTTCAAATTTTCAACGGAGGCATCTAGCGATTCAAGATAACTAAGCATAACCGCATACGAGGGATTACAAGAAATTTCCAAAGTATTACCGAGCTGGGTTAGGAGCCTAACAACCCTTTTCTCGCAATCAAGGATGGCCCCATTACTGGATAGCCAATCCATGCCCGAAATCAAACCATATCCCAAAAAGCCCAAAACAAAGGCACTACATTGAAATTCTACGCTTAGAATAGAAATTTTCAATCCCAAACAGATCATAGACAAATGAGCTGGGCCCCCAATTGGGTTTGAAACAATTAAGGGGTCCTATTCCATACTAGTTTTTAGGTGCAGAGATTCTACTAAAGCAGACGAGATAAAGGAGTGTGATGCGCCAGAATCAAATAAAGTGCGAACGGGGTGATCATAAAGATAAACTACACTTTCTACAGAAGTATTTATACCTCGTTGTTGCAGAGGTGGTGCCTCTAGCACATGAACTTGTGCCACTAAGGTGGATCCAGCCCTCTGCCCCTGTCCTCGTTTCTTTGGGCAGTCCTTAGCCATGTGGCCTGTCTCACCGCAAGAAAAGCACCCACCATTCATCTTGGCCTTCTTTTTCCGGCAATCTTTCACTAAGTGCCCCACTTTGCCACAGAAATTACACTTCCTCTTCTCTTTATTGCCATTCCTGCTCTTCTTAAAGTCTGTCTTCTTAGGCTGCAAACCTTCTTTCTTCCCTTGAGAGTTTTCTGCCTTTGTCTCCTTCTTGCCCTTATCCTCTTCGTTCAGCAACGCCATATGTACCAACCTTTCATACGTAGCTCCCATGGGTATATGGGTCATGGCCAAACTGTGTAATGGCTCGTTCAACCCTTTGACAAAACGGAGAGCCTTCTTGTGCAGGGTGTTGACTAGGTACAGTCCGAACCTAGCCAGGTCATCGAACTGATTAACATACTCTTTGGCTATCTTGTTCCCTTGCTTAAGAAATAAGAATTTTTCCAACTGTAAACTCCTTTCCGCATCTGAGAGAAATTTAGCCTCAAACCTTGCCCTAAAGTCCTCCCATGTTTCCACTGGTCTTTCTGCATTAGTGACTTCCCACTAGTAGGAAGCCTCGCCTTTAAGTAGCCATACTGCCAGTTGTACTTTCTGTCTATCCTCTACCTCAAAGATGATGAATAAGTCCTCGGTTTCTTTCAGCCAATTTCTAGCTGCCACGAAGGACTCAGTTCCATGAAAATCCTTTCCTCCCATAGCTTTAAAATCTTTACATATCTTAGCAAAAGTGTTTCCCCGTGGAGGAGGTGGAGGAAGAGGTGCTGCTGCAGCTGGATGATTTCCTGCAGCTGGGGGAGGAGGAACGGTAGGACCTGGCTGAGTGGCCCTTGCTTCTAAGAACCGTCTAAATCAACCAGGTATTGGTACACCTTCTGGCAAGTTAAGTTCTTCGGACATGCTGAAACAAAAAGGATAGATTCAAAATGAAGGATAAGAGATAGTTCCTATGGCTTTGGGGGGGACTTTGCCTTTTAAAATAAAATAATATTTTATCTTTTAAAAATGCTTCTTTAAATTTCTTTTTGAAAAATAAATTTTCAAAACTTTTTATCTTATCTGGTAAACCTATGCTCTAATACCAAGTGAAACACCCCACATCCGTTAGGGTCACTCTCAAAGGGAATGCCCTGATTTTGGTGGAGGTTTATAAGTATAAATCACAGATATACAAGACAGATATAATAACACATATTTTTGAACAGCGGAAAACAACAACTTTTATTTCATTAAAATACGTGTTACACCAACCATACCATAATTGTCTTACAATACTCCCAAAAACATAACATCTTCGTAACTGTCTTGATTACACTATTTAAAGAAGCATAAAGAAAACATAAATAAACTGCAAAAGTCCCATAATTGCTGTCCAAAGCCATAGTCCAAAACGAAAAGATCCAAGCAATACATTCTTTCTCTTCAAGCTGGATATGAAGGCTGTCAAGCTGCGGTATTCCCTCCCTGTGGACCTAGGGGGGGGGGGGGGTAAACGGATGAAAAGAAGACGAAAGAAAAGTAGAGTCAGACATAAAGCCTGAGTAAGTCTAGGACTATTCAGTCTATGAATAAAGAACTGGGTATGATGAGCATAAACTAGAAATGGGAAAACACCATAAACTAAGTTAAGTTGTCTAGGGTGGAATATACTATCGTACCCCATATTAATCTCTGTACCCATATAAACTAGTTCCCAATAGGCACCCCATAATCAGGGTGAAGTGATCCATTTTATGATGATCGGCTCCTACTCGCATAGTTACATGTGTCTTACGGCCCCCATTGTTGTAGTTACCTATGCTGGTCCCACCATGGGGTGTATCATGTCCCATGGTGGCAGCCCGACACAACCCTAGAATGCACAGGTATGCTACTGGTGCCCAGTGCCTTATTTTTCTGCGCCGGAGTGTGTGCACGCCCGCACCCCGTTAGAACCTACACTGCTGCACCACCGCCGTCGATTTGACCTCTTACAGTCAGCCCAGTAATCGTGCCCCACCCTGCCTAGTTTCAGGGTATCATGATACGCCTTGTAGGGTTACTGCTGAGAAGGGTCCCCCGCTACTAGGTTTTCTATTTCTAGCCAACATGCTAAGTTGGTTAAGTGTTTTATAAACCTAACCCCCAATC